>JALIZH010009471.1:0-180111 GCA_030522465.1 Rhipicephalus appendiculatus
GAACATGCTCAAAAATTGTTTTAAATGCTATGCATTTCTAGGCGCACTGAACGCCGTTTGGCCGTTTCTTGTTTACATCTACATGTCTGTCTATCTAGCCGCCTACGTCTCGGTGCTCTCGCGGCCGTCTCATTTACTTGACCTACACCAAAATTTGCATGGAAGGGTATTAGTGTATGGCGCAGAATATGATGAGGTCATTAAATGAATATTGCGAGATACTTTTGCGTACGTCAGGAAACCCTCTCCATCAGTTACATATGGCACAAGCCCGTAAACTACGGGCCATGGCATGCGGCTATGAGCCACAGGTGATGCCAGTTTGTGTCAACCCAAGAGCGTTGTCAGTGAGTGAAGATTCGAAGGGAAGGAGATTTTGAAAATCATAGGTACAGCCGGAATGGAACACAAGAATTCAGAGCTCTTCCAGAGAGCAACTACCACACAACTATGCGAGCGCTGTTCCAGTGCTATAGTGCTCTATCAGAAAGCTCAGCGTATATGCACTGACAACGTCCTATGTTCTCTCCTAATAGTTAAAAAAACTCACAGTTTCACCGCAAGGGTGAAGCAATGAATGCGATAGCAAAAAATTGTAATGTTATACGAAGTGAGGCTGGCAGCTAACCCTTTTTGGATCCGATCTCACGCAACTCTAGAAAACGCGTTTAAGAGAATTCTCTTCGCGTTGAGAGCGCAGCACGTAGAAGGGTACACCGGCCCCCCGCTGTCGGCCGCCGAGAAGGGGAGATAACGCGCGCGCCCCCGCTCGTAAAATCGAAGGTCGCTCGGGGACCCCCTCCCCCTTGCGTCTTTTCACGCTCACGAACGACGGCGGGGCCGGTTATATATATACATATACATATACGGCAAATGACGCCGACGGCGAAAACCAGCCGCGAGTGTCCATATAATTGCTATCGCAATAAAATGGAGTGGCGCAAGGGAGTGTTTAGGGCCGATATAGCCTTTGGTGAATTTATTATTGAAACGTATACTGAGCTCCATGCTGTATGTCTGATTGCAAAAAAGAATATTTGTTAAAGGGCCCCCTATACCATATAGAGGTCGAAATTTAGCTGTGGCATTGCAGTTGCGCACAAGGCTACAGTGAACGCGTTCATGGGCTCTTCCGCTTGCAGATGCGGGCACTGCTTGAGTTTTCACCTCGGTCGCTGAGGAAGGGTGTTCGGATAATGTGGAAAGACGAGCCGATACACGCGTTTGATACACGCGAGCGTCTGTGGGTGCATTGAAGCCATAGCGCTGAAAAGACAAGGACCAAGGAAGACGACAGGTAGTGCGCACGTACTGTCATCTTTCTCGGTCCCTGTCTTTTCAGCGCTGTGGCTTCAATGAACGTCACAAACTAAGTATCCCCAGAGTCTGTTCTCTTGGACGTCTGTTCGTGGTTGAACGGTCCTTTAACCTGGGTCCTTTAACCTTTAATAAGAAAAATCTGTTGAGCGACAAGAGGTGTACAGCTTCGCTGTAAAAGGTTTCGCCTCCTCCAGCGTGCCCTTGTGCTCTCTCCTTTTGTCTTACATCTCAACCTCTTAAGCGCACACAGTTACTAGTGAGGTTTATAGCTACACGAAGGCAGGCAGTTCTACTCAACCAAAGGGTCTGCTACGTACTCATCTTAGGTCAATAGTCTCTGTCTTTTGTCCGTTGCCTTCGCCGTCGCCGTCATGTCACGTATAAAGTCGAAATCGATAAGACTCCCAGTGCATCGTACGTTCTCCCCGCTGCTAATAGCGCTATAGCGCTAATGGTGGGGGTGATGAGCGCGAGTGAAGCGGAGATCAAACAAGCCGGCCCATCTCCGTCGCTCCGAGACGCATGCGATAAGATTCTCCCCGCCTGTTAGACCGGACGTCGAACGCTCAAACAGAGAGGAAACGCCCCGCCTGTTTTTAATGAGCTTAAAAAGGCGCGTGGGTAATAAAAAAAAAGGGGGGGGGGTCTCTCGAGCAGCAGCGACCTCCTTTGATTGTACGAGCGCGGTCGTCGCCGGCGGGCGCGTTATCTCGCTATCTCGGCAGCCAGCAGTGGGCGGTTTGTGTACACTTCTACGTGCTGCGCTCTCAACGCGAAGAGTGTGTGTGGAGCTGCCGTATTCTACCAGAGTTTTGTACAGTTGCGTAAGATGGGCTCCAAAAGAGTTAGCTGCCAGTCGCACTTCGTATACCATTACAATTTATTGATATCGCACTGATTGCTTTACCCTTGCGGTTAAAGTGCGGCTTTTTATTACTCAGTGCTATCCCAATACATGTAGTCGGTGGCGGGGAAACACCGTTGGTGCATGTGGAAGCTACACAACTACAGCGAGCCGTTGCACGCTAACACGAAGCGAAAGGCAACAAACGTAATTGCGTCTAGAGCGACTTTCCAATGTCAGCGCGGGCAACGTTTCTCCCTTCTGTGGAGACGCTTTAACCATGACCCCCGAGACTGCATAATTTTGGAGGCTACGCTTTATCTGCGTCGTTACCGCATAGTTCTAGACCGCCGTTAGTGAGTGCCATGATGCATTACTTATCCTCACCGCTAAAGACGGCGGCACCACCCACGCCCCGCCCGGCACTGCCAACAGAGGTCACCCTGCGAGAGAGGAAGGAGGAAGCAAACAGAAAGGGAGAAGGCAGGGAGGTTAACCAGAAAGACTTCCGGTTGGCTACCCTACACTGGGGGGATTAGGGAAGGGGAATAGAAAGATGAGAGAGAGGAGGGAAGAGAAGGAAAAGAGAGAGACGCAGTGAAATTCAGTGCAGTGTGTGGAACTGCACCGCAAGTTAGAGGCGTTCACACAAGCCCGTCGTCCTCAAAACTGCGAGAGAGAATGTGTGATGATATAAGGCGCTTTTCTGGACTGACGTGCATGTACCTAGGTAGCTTATCCGACCAGCGCCGGGCGCTTATCGTCGCCGACCCAGTAGTAGCAGGTTTGATTGCAGGCGGCGCCACTTTTCTTAACCGTTTTTTTTTTCTTTCGCATTCGTCAGATTACATTTTATCAACGTCATATCCGTGAGGAAATACGTTACTGAAATCTTGGTGGACCCCGGCATAAATCACTGTCGTGTTAAAATGTAAGACAGATGGTTCTTGAACACCATCATGTAAGACCGGTATGCTCATTCAGGTAGGTTAGTGGAGTCGCTTGAAAAGAAGTTAATTTTTTAGCGTTGGGAAACGATTGCGGAAGGACGTTCCACGAATTCTTTGGGGAGACTACAGGTATGTGTAAATATTGTTACGGAAAAGATACAGAGGCGATCTATAGCCCTACCATTAATCGGTCTTTTGTCTCAGAAGGCCAACACTGCCAGAGCCCCTAAAAAGTGTATGCTGCATAAACCGCTGGCTTCCTTCCAGCCTCACCAGATGGCGCTCGCACACCACCGGCCGTTCATGGGGAGAAAGAGCCACAATATCTGAACAAATATTACAGCGGAACAAAACAAGGACACCGAAGGATGCACACAAGACGAACGTTAGACTTGAACTGAAAATTTTCACTCTGGACATGCGACATATCAAGACAGAAAAAAATCTCAGAACTGATCGTATCATCCCCATTCTGTCATCAAATCATCAAATCAAGCTACATGTGCCAAGCTACGTGTAGCGCATGCAGCCTTTTAAGAAGCTAATCTCGTTTTTGTGGGGACAATTGAGGGTACACATACGCACCTGTCTGCCTCTCTGTGCATGTACATAGCCTCACAATTCTCACGTCGGATCTGGTCACGACCCCGTCCCAACAATCGAGTTGCTCTAAATGCTGGGGCGAACCCACACCACTTGCAATTCTCGGTCAAGTGGCTCCCCGCGGCATGCGATGATACCGCTGATCGATGCTCCCTTATCTGGTCATGTAAGCAGCGCTCCGTCTGTCCTTTGTAACATTTACAGCAGGACAAAGGGATGCTGTAGACAACGCCTTCAACACAGGAAACGAGCCTGGTAGCATGTTTCTTTGAGCATACTTGCCCTTTTTTCTCATTCACAGCTGTGCGCAGCCGCATGTCTTGAGCGCTCTCTTTCAGTGATGCGTAAGCTGATGAATGTAAAGTACTCCTACTCGTCGAGTACCAAGTCGGCTTTGGTTTTTTTCTGTGGAAGCACGTGCACCTGTTGTTAAGTCAGTTTCACCGCAAGGACGAAGCAATGAACGCAGCATGAATTTTTTGAAAGGCGCGACAACTCAGACGAAAAATACGAAAGAACCACACGAACACAAGCGCCGTCTCTCAACTGAAGTTTATTCAATAGCACACACCATATATATATACACACGTGGCTACACACAACGCAAAAGAACAAACAAAAAAACCAAAGCATGTTACCCATTAAGGTACAAGATTTCCTTATCCTGTTTTTTTTTTAAACCAAAGCATGTTACCCATTAAGGTACAAGATTTCCTTATCCTGTTTTTTTTCGTTTGTTCTTTTGCGTTGTGTGTAGCCACGTGTGTATATATATATGGTGTGTGCTATTGAATAAACTTCAGTTGAGAGTCGGCGCTTGTGTTCGTGTGGTTCTTTTCGTATTTTTCGTCTGGTTGTCGCGCCTTTCAAAAATTCATGCATCCATACCAACTCGCCCAGTTGTCAGTGCTACTGAATGAACGCAGCAACAAATTGTAATGTTATACGAAGTGAGGCTGGCAGCTAACTCTCTTGGTTCCCATCTCACGTAACCCTTCCAAACAGTGGTGTAAGAGAATACGGTCACTCCAGGGAGAATAACACTTTTCGCACAGTTTCTCTGCAATGAAAAGTAACTGCGAGCCGCACGCTGGTGGCTGCCGAAGTAGCGCGTGCACCAGCGATCGCGACGACGTCCTTAGAAGCAAAGTTCGCAGTTGCTGCTCGAGCGACCCCCCCCCTTCACGTCTTTTCTTGCTCGTTCAAGACAGATGGCATATTTCCACTCAGGTTCGACGACAGGCCTCCCGAGCGAGGTGATGTTATCCCATGCGTCCTCCGAGCAATGGAGATGGGCTGGCTCTGCTTCAGCCGCGTTCATCGCCCCCGCCCACGCGCTTTTACCTGCGGGTGAAACATACGATGCGCGAGGGTAAGTTATCAATTTGCACTTTATACGGGACGTGACGGCGACTGCGAAAAACCGCCCAGGGTGTCCATGTAATTCCTATCGCAATAATAAAGCAATTGCACAATTTATCTTAGCGTTTCAAAAATTCAGTATCGGACAAAGGTTGCTTCACAAGTCCTCTGTAACGGGGCTGCATATGCTCCAGTGGCTTAGCCAGGGGGTGGCACGCCGGGCCTACGCTCCCACCCCCCCCCCCTTCTACCAATTTTTTTTTTTACCGTGGCATGCACAGCACCAAATGGCACTCGACCATATATACCTGCCCAGGGCACCCACCGCAACCCGAAAAATATTTCTCCCTACGCCCCTGCTCAGCTCAGAGCGTTCTCTCTGACTACGCCAAACTGGCTCGAAAAGGCCTTTCTGGCTGCTCCAAGCCTCCTCCAAAATGTCTCTCTGGATGCTCCAAGTCTGCTACAAACTGCATTTTTGCCTGCTCCCACGGCTGCTCCCAAACCCACGTACCCTGTTCCACTACTGCGGTCGCACGATGGAAGCATGGTGAATGATGGTGGCGTGATGTGCATGTGGCAGTATGTGAAATCACTGTCATTTCTAATGTTTTCTTATTGAATGTGCAAAGAAACTCCAGCCCTTCGGCAGCACGCTTCCACTGCAACACGACAGACAGGCAGACACAGAACTTTATTAAGGTCCTGAGAAACACTACCGCTGAAGGCGGTAGAGCAGCGGGCCGCTCCCACGTCGGGACGGGTAGGCCGAGCCTCATTGCCGCGTCGTGGGCCCTCTGGACGGCCCTGAGTTGATCTAACAGTTCTGAGCACGAGATCCGAAACAACCGTTGAAACACCTCGTACGAGCACAAGCACGCCACCGCAAAACACTACAGACACATTCGGGGAAGCATAGCAACCACGTTTTCCGCTACAGTGGATGCGTGGTGCTAGCAGAATTCATGTAGCTGTTCCCAGCTGCCCTAATTAAAAATGTTAATAGGAGAAAGTGAAAGGGATGACGATGAGAACGCCACTATGCGGCCAGTCAACGCTCTGGATGTTACCTAAGTGTAGAGGGTGATGCTGCCGCTCAAACAGGCTGACCCATTAGGCATGGCTTGCAATGGTGTTACGTTGTTAGGGTGTTTTAACAACGTGCAGGTTCTTAATCAATGGGTGTCCGGGACATCGCCACAGACACCCACGAAAGGACGAGGCCGTTTGCACACAACATTTAATACACACACGGTAAACGATCACACATAACACTACAGAAAACCCCAAATAACATTACACAACAAAACCGAGCAATCACAGTCCTAAACGTGCAGTTCCTCAGGCAAACGGAGAAGCGAGGCACGAGCGCGCGGGTCTCACCAAGGTCAGTGGTTGGTGACCGCTTTCGGAGAGGAGCGCCGAGACCACTGGTCGAAGAAGCCTTCCATGGCTGCGGTCGAAGAGCAGGCACGATGCCGTAGCCGCGCCCCGGCCGGACACCTACGCCAGAGCTCAGGTCCGAAACCCGACAGCTCAGCGTGTCCACTGGCACAGGACACCTCGCAGCAGCACTCCGTCAGAGGGGCGTCGCCATGGCCTGCTCGTACGGGCAGGTTGCCGCGGGCTCAGGTTGTCGCCAAGGCTCGGGTCCGGAACCCGACCGCCGAGGAACGTGGCCCGTCTTCTTCGCAGCTTCTCTCGTCTCTCCTTTCCTCTCGCCGCCACCCTTTTCCTCTGTCGTCCTCGCGCATCCCGTGGCCTACTACAATTGGTCCTTGCTTTTGTTCTTCTCTTCTATTTTATTTTTCTAGCGCTCGTGCAACTTTCTTCCCTTTCTTCTTCTCGAGCTTGCCTGGCCCGCGCACTTCAAAACACTCGCGCACGTCACTCACTACAAATGGCAACGGCCTTACTAACTACTATAAAACGCGCTAATGCACCTCTAGACATCACCGGAGCCGTGATGGGTGTCGTTAGACCTCCACGGTAACGGAAGGCGACTGTGTGTCAAGTTAATCCTTCATCCATGCATTTGATGCCTGGACATGCACAGCGTACCGGCAGGGTCGTAGAGCCCAGGTTAGATTCATCTGTCGGATATGCGTGGCCGGGCTCCGCAGTGTGGTCTAGGGCTTGTATGGCACGCCAGTCTTGTCAGCATGACAACACTGGACTGTGCAGTCGTCATTTGCTCAAAAGCGTGCAGTATGTGCACGCCGCTCTGATGGCGGACGCTGTATACATACGTCTTTCCTAGAGGAAAGCACGCTTGTGATAGGGAGGTGGGAGGCTGAGCACCCGACATGATATATGTATGTAGAAGCGGCAGCTGTAATCCAGGTTTCAAAACACTGAGCATACATATGCAAGATATACCGTCAACTCTGCTACACAAATGTCATTTTTTATAGTCAAATGAGTATTTTTTTTCATTCAGAAAAAGACAACACAGGCGAAAAATCCGCGGTTAAAGCTGTCGTACGATGGTTTCACAATACCGTAAACACATTCAACAAACTCTTTGGCTGTATCGCAACCGAAAGGAGGATTACACAAATTATGATCATGATAAAGCAGTATAGGGGAACAACAATAGTTAAACATTTTAAAGGAGAAATGAAACATTTAAGCCATAGTAATAGAAAGCTGGTAAACAACATGTTGAAAAATTGTTTTAAATGCTATACATTTCTAAGCGAACTGAAAGCAGTTTGGCCGTTGCTTTTTTGCATCTACATGTCTATCTATCAAGCCGCTTACGTCTGGGCGCTCTCGTGGCCGTCTCCTTTACTTGACCTACACCAAAATTTGCATAAGGGCATTAGTGTATGGCGCAGAATATGATGAGATCATTATATGAATATTGCGAGATACTTTTGCGTACGTCATGAAACGATCTCGTTCCCTTACGTATGGCATATGCCCGTGTACTACGGACCATGGAGTGCGGGTATGAGCCACAGTTGATGACTAGAGGCCGGATTTTTTAGGCACTAAAAATCGCGTTTTAGGTGCCAAAAATAGGCAGGCAAAACAATATTTTAGGCACCAAAAAATAGGCTGGCAAAACAAGTTTTAGGCTTCCAGCGTCGCAAATGTAGGCACAAAAAATTTTTTACATCAATGTAAATAATTTCAAAACACAGATGTGAGTGACCTATCCACAACAGGAAAAAAAAAGCAGCTTGGTACTACGGGTGCCAAGCCTGAAGGAACGCTGCAGCTCGGCGCCCTTCTCTCTTTCTCTTTATGTTTCGCTGTCTTTTTTCATCTCTTTCTTTTTCTCTCATCCCTCTGTTATTTTTTATATCTTTCTTTCTCTGTGTATATATCCTTTCTATTTCTGGCTCTTTCTCTCTCTTTCTTCTTTTCCTTTCTCTCCGGCTCTCTATTTACCTCCTTCTTTCTAGGCCATGTTTTACTCACTCCCTTCCTCTTTTTACTTTTCTACTAACCATCACCGCTCTCCTCCTCAATCCCACTTTCTTTTCTCACCCATTTAGCATACTATACTATACAACCTTAAGAGACAGGAAGAGCAGAGTGGGTCAGGGAACAAACGGGAGTTAAGGATATCATAGTTGAAATCAAGAAGAAGAAATGGATATGGGCCGGGCACGTAGCACGTCGGCAGGATAACCGCTGGTCATTAAGGGTAACTGACTGGATTCCAAGAGATGGCAAACACGTGAGGGGGGAGACAGAAAATTAGGTGGGTAGATGAGATTAAGAAGTTTGCAGGTATAACGGGGAAGCAGAAAGCACAGGACCGGGTTGATTGGCGAAACATGGGAGAGGCCTTTGCCCTGCAGTGGGCGTAGACAGGCTGATGATGGTGATGATGACTATACAATGCTATCAGCAAAGTTAGGTATTGGGCTAGTTGGTTTTCCATAATTAAAGAACTTTGCTACAGTTACTAGGACATAAAAAGTTAGAAAGGACACACGTTACGAAGTGGACACGACAAGCGCAAACTATCAACTGGATTTATTGAAAAAAAACATGAAGGAAAAGGAACTCCAGGAAAGGGAAACGTCTGTTCACGATTGGGGGGGGTGGGGGTGGCAATCTTGCTGAACTGTCTTCTGGTGCTACGCATGGGTGATTACAAGATGTGGCGATGACTCAAAGTTCTGTTCCGAGTATGCTGATTCAACTGCTACATGTGGCTTCTGATAAATTCGATTTCCGTCGGGGTTAGCAGAATGGAGCTTGAACTGACGCATGCGCTTTGCTGGTTCGATATGTGAAAGGCTTTCCATATTTCGCGTGTCGTCTTCTTCTTCGGTTTGGCCAGCACTGACATGTTTTCTAACATTGGGCTACACCCACACTCCCACGTGTATGACGCACGTGTTAGCATTTGCTAGTTAAAACCGGAACTTTGAGCCACTGCATACGTGCGCAATGCTGTGTGGTGACGACCATGGTCGTCACCACACAGCATTGCGCACGTACGCATTATGGGTGGTCCCGGAGTGCGCGATGTTTATCGCACACTTAACAAATTTGTATTTAACTGCTGCACGGCGCGCACCACGGTCTGACGCTCTGCTGAGCTTCATAGTCAAGGTTATCACGGTTCTACGTCAAGGCTGCTCAAAACAATAACAGGAGACCCACATTATCACACTTTCTCATGCGACCGGCGGTGGAGAACGCGAGTAATTGCTTACCCAACACGTTCGCAACGGCCCGTATCCACCGCTCTCGCCGTTCTGCTTCGTGGAACAGCTACGGATATTGGTAAAACTGAAGTCCTGTACGTCCGTGGAAATTCACAACGCAATAGTAGCGTCGACTGAGGCCTTTCTTCGTAGCGCGCGGAGCTGCTGCGTCTGCTCTTGTTTTCGCCGTCGTTCTGGCAAGCACTCAGGTCGGTTCGGTAGCACGTCCGACTGGCGGAGAGAAATTCATAGCTCTTTTTCTGAGCGTTCAATGCGCCAACACACCTAATATTTAGCTCAATAGTTCTTTCACACTCGCTAGTCGCACCTGGTTGCACAGCAAACTGTGCAAGGGAATCTGACTTTGCACTACACAAAACTGCTCCGGCAAGTGGCGCTACGTGTCTGCAAAACTCCAGAGTCTGACGTCTATACACCAGGGGTCTCAAACACGCGGCCCGTGAGGCTCTCGGTTGGGGCGCGCGGCCCGTACATGACTGTCTCTCGCCCCAGATTGTTTTTATTTTCTCTTTAAGTATGTTCGTGAGCTACACAGGCATGACTGGTTTAAGGCATTGTCTTCGTGAGGCATCCCATGTGTTCACCTTGCTTTGAATCATAACCGTGAAACAAAAATTTGTAATTCAAATCGGCGCCCTGATTTGACTCAATGGGAGAACGGTCTCCACATAATTTTGGAAAATCGGCACCAAATACCCTTCGGAAATTACCTGTATGAGATATGGGACAGTTTTCTTTCAAATGGCAACGTTTGCTGGCAATTTTACCGGCAGGCCTTTGCAGGGGCTTGTGATAGGGGTGTGATGATTTAAGCCCTCCCACACAGCCGCCACAATTACCTCGTATATTAGAACGCAATGCAGTACAATAGGCTTTGCCGAAGAATGGAAGCATGCTAAAAGGTTTTCACATCAGATTTTTGAGAATTGTAATGAGTTTACTGACATACATTCACAGCTACTTCTCACGCCGACGTGGCAGTTTTTTTTGGGACGTAAAACCCCAGATATTATTATTATGTGGCAGTTTGCATCACTGGTTCGCCAAACTTCGTGGCTGTAAAATGTGATTTTTATGAATATATGGTTCCGAAGATGAAGTGTCTTTCTTGTATATATATGCGCGCAAGCGCCATTAAGGTAACAGTTCGAGCACCTAGATGGCGTACCCTGTGTCTAAGCATCAGAATTATCTCAGTTCCACAGAGAGTTAAGCAAGCAACATTGAACTTGAAAAACGCTTACCCGCGAGCTCGCTATTTAAAACTTTCTCTATTGTCAAATGTCATCTGGCACCATCTCTAGCAATCTAATAAGACCCTATGTTTACTATTCTAGGTTGAAGACACAGAAAAGCAACCAGTAGTTGAAATGGTTACGAGAAATACGACACGTCAGTGCTCACAGAAGGAGCGATATTCTTATTATCTTTTACCATTTCGCGCTCATTATGTAATAAGCATGTTGAGATGACACTAATTGAATGATGATAAAGTTCTGAGACATACCAGAATATATTACACAAGTGAGAACATAAAGTTGAACTCAATATTTATTTGCAGATTATCTCCTCCTACACCAATGGAATTTCATTTCAAAAAAGAAAGTGCGTATATTCTGTTGTCCTCCACCCTTTTCATGTTAATACACCTTTGTGAGGTTCGTATGGGATCCTGAAAAAAAAAAATGTTTTTACTCATTAAGGACAAGTGCATCTTTTTTTATGCCTAGAATACAATGCATCATTCCACCCACTTGCTGCAACTTTCTCGTTTTCCCATTTTTGCTGTATACATTAGTGAATTGCTTAGGGATATTCTAGTACAACACTCAAACATGAAAAAAATGCTATTAAATTTTGCATTACCACGCTGCCTTCCACATAAGATGCAGGCGTGCCAGCGCATGAACCTGAACTTTATAGGCATTGTGCACACATTAGGAGCCGCCACAGTCGCGTGCTGCCTCCAGAGCCAAAACGGCCACGGCAGCAGATTTGGCGGGACACGGGAGCAGACGACGCAAGCGGCGGCAAGCCACTGCGCCGTGCCTTGGTGCTTCGCTTGAGGCATTTTCGTTCCCGTTTGCTTTCAAAAGACGGTGTTGCGACTGGCCTGCTGCTTGAGCCGACCAGCGGGTAGCGTGGTGCCGAGCGTAAGGTGTCGAACCGCAGGCCCATCGATGTCCGGAGCAGAGAGCCGTGGCAGTGAGCGACTCGGGAGGAAAACTTAACAGAAGTTTATTTACATGACGAAAGATGACAGATTGAGAGCCTCGTTACAAAAACATGCCTTGGGTTTTTATGTCGCCGCGTTGCCAACTCTGGGCGCATTGTCCACATCGTTGGCCAATACGGCTCTCGATGGCCTTCTAGCTCCACCCACGAGACTGGGGACCGACGTCCAATAGGTGCACGTGGAGAGGGCACCGTCGAAACGATGACCAAATATGGTCCGACAAGAGCACCACGGTTTTGCGCACAGTACCAACTTTTGCACACGTTTGCAGATCTTGGCCGGTGCTGGTTCCCGGAATTCTTCCGGCCGGGGGGTAGAGTCTCTGTGATCGTGCCGAAGAATGTCACGGTTGGTTAGGGAGATCCTCCGCCAGGCAACAACACGCAGCAGGTGTTCTGTGGACTGGACCTCGGCTTTGTCTCCTCGTTGCTTGGAATGTGACGAGCAGCCTCGTCCCCCTCCGCCGGCAGCATCTCGCCACAAAGGGCTGTTCGCGGCACGGCCGCTGGAATTTCTGGTCACTTGACCACGCCGCACGCTCGTAGGCATTCCAGGAAAAGGGATTAGACCTGCTCCCCCCGAAGGGCAGCGAACCCGGGAGGAACTTTAGAAAAACAGGAGCATTCTCCGCGGCCACTGCCGCGACGGCTTCCAAGGCCGATCGTAACAACGGTAAATTCTTAGCAGCCGTGAGAGAACCGTAGTGTTAGCGCGTGTGCTTTTTTCGCCAGACTTCGCGCACCATCAGGCGAACGCGGCCACATCAGATTCCTGGCGAAAACGACAACGGAGGCGACGAGCCCCTTGAGCGAAACTGCAAGCGTGTAACGCGGGCGATGAAAGCTTATCACCCTCGGGCTAACGCGGCCGCAAATTCGGGGGGCAGCTTGAAACAGACGACTGCAGCGATTGCACTGTCACGGCCGCTGCAGCGGTGCTATCGTGGAGCGATGCCTTATGCTATGCTATTCTTATCGTCCAACACTCGCAGCTGTCTGATCGCGTTGATAACGCGGACGAACCGTCGCTCTGACCACTGGCCAAGCGCGAAAAGCATTGGCGTCAGAAAAGACGTCGTTCCGCGATTGCTCGTCTGTGCGATCGGCTGAGAACGTCCTTCCAATTCTGCCCTTGTTGCCGCTATAGGCGCCTTCATGAGTTACTTCTCCACGGAGCCTGTAAGCACAGTATAAAATTGTGCTCCTATTTGCAGAGCGAAAACTAGTGCACTGTTCCGATGGTACGTAATATCATGTCCTCTTGAAATTTCAGGCATTCATTATTTCGCTTTCCGCATTGATGTCGTCATGCCTCAGGGAATATAAGCATAAGATCTACCACGCTTGAAACATTGAATGGCCATTGCCATTTCTGTTCTCTCGTGTAGATACAATGAGTAGATGATGTATATCATAATCCATGGGGTCGCAACTAAGCGGTGGAGCCATAGCTATGCGTTATCGAATGGCCGGGGGTGGGGGTGAAGCAGTGTTTAAAATGTTCTGCCGCTGTCCAGCTTGGAAATAATTGGGGGCTCAAGTAAAATAATAAATTTAAAGTGAATTTATTTGGGGGCGAATGGTGCCAGTAATAGTGAAGCAGAGGCGTAATAGTGCATATTTATAATTCTGTTAGATGTCTTAAGAGCGAGTAGGCAACATTAGTCAGCAATAAACAACGTTATCTAACACAAAGCCAACAGTCAACTTAGAAGCCGATAGTTCACAAGCCAACATTCACGCATAACTAGCCAATGGTGAGATTATGTGAACTAATAAATCTCGTTGGTTTTAAGCACTCTATACAAAGATATCTAAAGTAAATATTGTTCTAATGAGTAATTCGTCGCGATGATAAAACTTGCGACAGTTTTTTTGCCGAACTTTAAATCACTCGGGAATATATTAGTACTATGGCTACTAAAATGCGTTCTTGCTGGCTGTTACACAAAAGATGAAGACAATGCTTGTCAAACACTAGTCTACATTCTGTAAATTGCTTGGCAACAATAAATCTGAAGAAATTTAAAGCTAATGGAACAAAGTGGCTGAACAACTATGGACTTCGACTTGTGCCAATAAATGCTGGCATTCATCTTGTGCAAGAGCAAATCAGTATATGGAATTTTCCGATGCTGCAACATCTTCCGAGATTTGCAACGGCCAGATGTCCGCATGCGTAGAGCTGTAGATTTTTTTTCCCGTGTATTTGTAACATTCTTCTGATCCACAAGTCCACATTTTTGTTCATTTCTCTGCTTCTGGTAATTATAGTTGTGCTTATGAACCCCCTAGTGAGAATAAGAAGCTACAGCAGCTTGTTTTGAAGTGATGCTCTCCTGCATTGTTTTTACCTGCTATTTCATACATTCCTACATAGCCATCTCTAATGCTGCGCCCGCACAATATGAAACTAAGAAAAACGCGAGATAATTGTTTCTTTTTGTAAATAATTTATGAAGCTTTACTTATCATTTATTTAGGAAGTTCATATTGACACTCGCTGCTACATATTACATAACTCTTCGCTGCGTTATTTTCTAGCTTCCTATCAGCAGATTCGGTCAAGTTTATGGCGCTTGTATCTAACAACATTGTTTCTCAAGGACCTCACCGGAACTCGCGTCAACACAACCGGAAGATAAGCGTTAAGCCTAATGTTGTCAAACCCCAACAAAATATAAAATCTCATAATACCAGGGCTCAGCAACTCCAAAGCAACTTAAATTTGAAATTTTTGTGGCCATATATGGTAGCACTTGCGCACCACCAAGAAGAAGGAAGTTAAAAGACCACTCATTGCATGTAAATTTCACTAGGACACGAATGTATTTGCCCTTCCGCGTACGGAAAGCAGCGCTACTTGAAGTAAGGAACTCATCAAAGCATTCGACACTCTCTGTTCTCCACGTACCCTGGGACGTCCCTAAGCTCTTCCCTTTCTCCCCACTTCGCCTCTAACCCGACTGATGGGTAATGACTTGTCTCACCCTGTTGTCAGTAGGTTAGTGCGTGAGACTTACTCAACCATGTGATATTGTCTGCAGCCCATTTTTAGTCAGCAGCCGCTTACTTACTTAAACGACACTAGCACGCCCACTCAAATATTTCGCGCATTTCACTCCTGTAAACGAGAACAATGCGCTAACACATTTGACGCTAATCCGCCAGACAGGTCGGGAAGAGTACCGCAGACATAAAATGAACGAACTCAATCGCAATAAAAGATCCAGGATATTTCCTCCTACAATTACCTAGAACTTATGCCTATTTCCTTTTATGAAATCGAAGCCACATTTTATTTCGGCATTGTTCGATAGCCAGGAGGCTCTTTTCGCTTTCCTCAGCAACTGCTACAAATATAGAAACGTACTTACCCGACTGGTTATCTCCGTCGCTCCTCGCAAGAACTTGACCTACAACGAAAAATCATCATTTTATTATCACACTTAATAATACCATTGCTGCCAGACGTCCGACAGCCAGAAGAAAACTCTTGTATCATCCGTGTCTACAAATATTTCGTGCGCTGCTGAAGCACCTGAATATGAGTAACTGGAGCATTCCATATGAAAAACAGCATAAGTTCATAGACGTAAGACCAATTAGTGTAACATGGAACCAGGTGTGGCTTAATAGCCTCTCCAGATTTTACCGCAGTACGTGTGATATTCACTTTTTTAGCCCTCCCGAGTATGGCGACGAAAGGACGGTATTACATAGAGTTTTTACCTATCGAAACATTCGTCCCGCAAACTCCAATGCTTCGAGTGAGTTTAAGATGGTGTTAAATGCTATATTATCATATGCGCTCATTGCGTGCTTGCCTTCTGTGAACGTATCCAAAAATCCTAAACTCTTGCGGGAATAATAGCAAGGCTCGCAAATCCGTGAAGCATATTTTCTTGCTATTCCGAAAAATCTACGGTAGAGGCTGTCATCAAAATGTCATCGCTTGGTCTTTACGGCATTTCAGCATACATAAAATGAAGCAACTCAGTTGTAATAAAAGATCCAGGATATTTCTTCCTACAATTACCTGGAACTTATGCCTAGTTGCTTTTATGAAATCGAAGCCACTTTTTTACTCCTGCATTGTTCCATGCCAGGAGTCTCTTTTTTCGCTTTCGTCAGCAACTGCTACAAATATAGAAACGTACTTACTAGACTGGTTATTTCCGTCGCTCCTCTCATGAACTGCACCTGCAACGGAAAATCATGATGTTATCATCATACCTAATCATACCATTGCAGCCAAACGTCCGAGAGCCAGAAGAGAACTGTGGTATCATCCCTCTCTACAAATCTTTCGTGCGCTGCTGAAATGCATATCGCGCCAGCGTGTTGTCTAAACAGCGCCTAAGGAGCTAAAACGCAAGGGTAAACAATACTTATATGCATGACGTTTCAGTTCGCCGAAATTGCAGCATTCACATATTACAGATGTCGTGAAACAAGCACTTTCCCTCGGATCTACAAAAGATGTAGTCACATCTCTTTCACGTGTTCAGTACAGTTCAATAAATAGGTAGCATAAACGTCTCAAAAGCGCCATTTTCATGTATTTGACACAGAAGGCACACAAGCACGACCAATCACACTTAAACTGTCTTCTATAAAGGGTTAAATTTTTATTTTAAGCCGATGGACTTAGATAATTCAACACGAAAATTTGTTTCCGTTTGTCAGGCAATCTTTCCTGAATCTATGGGTCGAGTACTCCCTTTCTCTTCGCTTCGTTTCGGTGAAAACATCTTTTAGGTTAGGGCAGAATGAGCAAAGCTCAAGAAAGTCTTCTGGAAACGGTGGTTGCAGGGACAACGTCAGTTCAATAATTTCTAATTGCTTCAAGTATCCGCTGTCCTCTCAAATTTGAGTATTGTGTGAAGGATATTCGAAGTCCTATATGGCTTTATTGCGTTTATCCATTTGCACATTCACCTATATCCCATAGTATTTATATGTATGAGAGGGGTCTAGGAACGGACGGGAATCGAACCCAGGCCCTCTGGCAGACGAGTATTCTAGCACAAAGCCACGCTTGTGCTTGAAACTCCTTTGCAAAAACGCCCTCTACAAGTGCCATGTCGAACAGCCAATCGTGTTAACATATGTAATATTGCGTCGTAGTAGATTAAATTAACAATCAGGCGGCACACCTTACGAATTGCGCAACGAGTAGGTCGTTGACTGCATCCAACACATTACAAAAGGCTCAGCCATAATTCTTCATCGTTATCAGTAACAGGACACACAAAGCGAACATAATACCCTACAGGTGTGTTGCAGGTACCACGCTTCTCCCCAGAATTAGGAATAATAATGTGGTAGTTGCTTTTCTACTTCGTGAATGTTACGATGATTTATGGCATGGTGGTTACGTTGCATGTTTACTTGTACTGGTTGCCCCAAAATAGTCTACAACGGACTCTAGAAAGTGACTGATCATGACTGCTGAAAATGTATATCGAGTGAATATTGAACCTTTGGGTACTGGACTGCAATTGCAGCATCAGTGTAACTTTTTAGAAATAAAGCCTCGAACACTTCTAGTATGGAGAGTGAATGGGTAGAGGGGAAATATGCCATCATGATTTTCAACACGTTCACGTTAGACTATGGCCTCTTCAGATAATCGCAATGGCTAAGCTACAGGGGAGGTTCCCGCAATACGAAAAAAAAAATTACACCATCTCCCGCTAAAGGGAACCATGTGTAGATGTGAAGCAGCGGGCGCTAACGCTTACACTGGCGGCGGCGTTGACGCTGGCGCTCATCGCAGCGTTGCGCAGGAGAGAAAACTGGGGAGGCGCAAAGCAGGCAGTGATGGAGCAGTGTTTCCTACTGGAACATGCCAATCGCTGCTAATGGGCAATGAGAGACAGAAGACTCCGACTGGACACAGAGACCGGCACTCCGCTTTTAGTTAACGCGCACGCTGCGAATTTTTATTGTTCAACAACGCACAGGAGAAATCTTCCACCGGCACCACCTTGGAGGTCAAGATCCATTGCCATATATACGGGATGGCCAGTGAACGGTTGTGCAGCGCGAGCAGTCGGTTTTTTCAACCAAGAAACTCGCTAGCAGACGCTGCCTGCGTCGGCGTCGCGAGGCCAGAGAGGGGGGAAGCGGAGGAGAGGAGAGAGAGGGGGGTGACACGCATGCGCAGTGGGGAGTGTGAACGCCGTGGGCAGGGATGCGTAGAGGAGAGAGGGGGGGGAGCGTAGGAGAGGAGAGAGAGGGGGGGACGCGCATGCGCAGGGAGAGTTAGACACCGCGGGCAGGGATGGAGAGAGGGGGGTGTAAGAGGGGAGAGAGGAAGGGAGGCGCATGCGCAGTGAGGGTGTGGTTGCCGTGGGGAGGGATGCCTAGAGGAGAGAGATGGGGACGGGAGGTTTTTTTTATTTTTATTTTTTCTTTAACTGTTTGCGCATGCGCAGTAAGGGTGGGCACGCGGCACACCACCACCACCACCACCACCACCGGATTAAGCTTCGCCATCAGATGCTTCACATCTAAAACGTCATTTCATACTTTAGAGTATGGGCCTTTTGTCAGTAAGTTGTCACGTCAAGGATGTACACGTGTATGCAATCAATGCGCACTACTCGGTTGATATCATCAACGTTTGTGTGTGATGCTAGGCTAATGTCAGAATCCCGGCCAGCTGAAGATGATGCAGTCTCTTCCGCTCCTGAATATGAGTAACTGGAGCATTCCATGTCATCAAATCCACATATGTTCATAGACGTAAGACCAATTAGGGTAACATGGAACCAGTTGTAGCTTAATAGCCTCCCCAGATTTTACCGCAATGCGTGTGATATTTACTTTAATAGCCTCCCGAGTATGGCGAAGAAAGGACGGTATTACATATAGTTTTTTACCTATCGAAACATTGGTCCCGCAATCTCCAAAGCTTCGAGTGAGTTTGAGATGGTGTTAAGTGCTGTAGTTATCATATGCGCTCATTGCGTGCTTGCCTTCTGTGAACGTATCCAAAAATACTAAACTCTTGAGGAAAAAAGCTAGGCTCGCAAATCCGTCTAGCATACTTTCTTGCTATTCCGAAAAATCTACGGTAGGGGCTTTCATCAAAATGTCATCGCTTGGTCTTTACGGCATTTCAGCATACATAAAATGAACAAACTCAGTCGCAATAAAAGATCCAGGATATGTCCTTCTGCAATTACCTAGAACTTATATCTAGTTGCTTTTATGAAATCCAAGCCACTTTTTATTCCGGCATTGTTCCATGCCCAGGAGTCTCTTTCTTCGCTTTCGTCAGCAACTGCTACAAATATAGAAACGTACTTACTAGACTGGTTATCTCCGTCGCTCCTCTCAAGAGCACGACCTGCACCGAAATATCATGATTTTATCATCACAATCATACCATTGCTTCCAGACGTCCGATAGCCAGAAGAGAACTGTTGTATCATGCCTGTCTACAAATCGTTCGTGCGCTGCTGAAGCAGCATATCGCACCCGTGTGTTGTCAAAACAGCGCCTAAGGAGCTAAAACGCAATGATAAACAATACTTATATGCATGAAGTTTCAATTCGCCAAAATTGCAGCATTCAAACATTACAGATGTCGTGAAACAAGCACTTTTTCTTGGATCTACAAAATATGTAGTCACATCTAATTCACATGTTCAGTACAGTTCAAGAAATGGGTGCCATAAACGTCTCAAAGGGGCACCTTGGTGTATTAGACACAGAAGGCACGCAAGAACGACCAATCACACTTAAACTTTCTGCTCTAAAACTGGAATTTTTATTTTTAGGTGAAAAGGACTTTAGAGAAAAGGATTGAAAGACAGACAAATAATAGACAAAGAGATAAAGAGCTAAAAGATTAACGAATACAAAATGTTAGAAAACAGTGCGCAGTTTGCATTAGTGACTTGCGCCACTAGTGGAAGGTGCTCAAGCTGCGCACTTTCGACCTAGCTAAGCTTTGCTCGTAGTGCCAAGTTTTTTTTTCAAGAGGTGCTAAGTTTTTCCTGGTTGTATTATGTATGGCTAGACTTGGCTAGACTTCGCTGGACATGTGACAGGACTACCTGTGACGTGATGTTCTGATTTCAATCACGTGACTAGGTGTTACGTGGTTCATGGCAGGAACATATAGCGTGACCAGATATTACGCGCAGTTGCGTTCTTTTGCCACTTAACTAAAGGTTACGTGATTTTTAGTCACGCGAGTAGTTAATTGATGTTACGCGATACTTCGTCACTTGAGTGTTTTCATACATCGTCAGTCAAGTGACTAGTGACTACGTGATCTTTGCGTGATTTTAGCCACTTGACCAGTTATTACGCGATGTTGCGTGATTTTTAGTCGCGCGACTGGTTGCTACGAGGTGTTACGTGATTTCAGTCCCATGACTAGTCGTTACGTGATGTTACGTGATTTTCAGTAACTTAACGGACTCGCTCATCATGGATTTTGTATTACACGCCGGAAAAGTCGGTGCATTTGTTGTGGGAGCGAAGCAGAAGTTGAAGAGGACGAAGCGAGTGCGTACAGCTTGATGATGATGGTGATTCCAGCTCGCACTACCTGGCGCAACGAAAAGCTAAAAGAGCTCCACTCTTAAAAGACACAAAGCATAGCCATTTATACAATCGTATAGCAAAGGGCTGGAAAAAAAGGAGAGGAAAGTGTATAAAAGCCTAGCGTTGCCAGGACCAGCTTAGGTGCCTACCAGATCTGCTGACCCAGCCTTGTGGGACATAGTGCAAGCTGCGCTATTTTTTTAAAGTAAAGGTGCGTTTCTCATGATCAGTTTTCTGAAGATTATCCAAACTTTATGTATGTTTTCTGGAACGTTATCTTACCGATTCCACTGAAATTTTCTCAGATTATGCCAAAATGCTTTTGCATAGTCCGGATCGAAAACATTTGAAAAACTGCTTTAGTCAAAATTCAGAAAAAAAGAGAAGATTACTCTGAAAACTTTGAAAACTTGCGGCACGTGACATTGAGTAGAATATTTTTTTCTTGTGATATTAATGTAGGAATCTGTTCATTTAGATAGGGATTTATGACCCTGCATGTGCAATCAGCATGCAAAATTTTACGTTCATACCCTTCGTTTCCGTTTCTAAGAAAAGGTACATTTAATTTTGCACCCTAATTTGAAATTTTGTACTCACATACAACGACGTAAGGAAAGCTTAAGGAAAGCTACGGGGTAAAAAACTGGAGAGGAGCGAAACATGTAGGGAAGGACATTTCAGCTCCACTAACGAGAAACCTGGGTAGGGGGCGAAGGATGCAGTCCGCTTTTAATTAACGCGCACGCTTCGAATTTTTATTCTTGAACTATGCACAAGAGAAGTCTCACACCGGCACTATATTGCAGGTCAAGATACATTGCCTATGTATACTGGGTGGCCGGTGGACGGTTGTCAGTGATGAAAACCCTAGGGATGTATCCCTAGATCTAGGGATTTCCTACCTCTTTCGGGGGATTTGGCGTCTGTCTGTTAAATCTAGGGATTTTTCAGAGGCTCTGCAAATGCTAGATTGTGCGGCCTAATGACAGGTGCTACGGAGTAATCACGCTCTTTCAACTAGGAAGGCCATAAAGAACGATAATTTTTGCTATTGGCTGGTTTTCCCTCAAAAGAGGTTTGGTGTTCTGCTGGGACGAGTGAAAGCGAGATTAATATGCATAATACTGGGATGGAACGAAACCTTGTCGCCGTAAGTGTTTGGCACTCACGCGCGTATCATCATAAGCGCCCTGTGTGATTGCTTTTCTGTGAAACAAAGTTACATTTTGTCTTGTAATGCACATAACGCGCCAAATCCACACTCGCCGTGTGCCTTCCACGTGCAACGTCTCCACGTCTAATAACTTCGGGTCTAGCAGATTTTGATAGAGACTAAAGTACGACTGAGAGTAGGGTGAGTTAATTGGTACGGACCCGCTATTATGAAATCATTGTGATGGGAAAGTCGAAAAGACTGCAGGCTCATGTGTTTTCAGTCTTTCTTTCGCATTGTTTTCATAAGAGCGAATACAGTCACAAAAATATTGGGCCAAACGCGAAGCTGAGCCAAAGCACACAGGATGGCTATCAGCCAGTAAAAAAGGACCCCCCGTACATCAACTGAGAATCATGCAACGCCGATAGCAAATGTGTAAATTAGAAATCGACCGCCGTGCACCTCCAATGTTGCAAACACAAGAAAGGCACTACGCTACAAGACTTGCACTTGAGTCGAACAATTACATCTATGCCTTCAATGAGCGGGCATAGTGAACTTGACAAATCTGTCTGTCTCCGAAGAAAATCGCGCCATCTGCAAGTGCCTTAGGGCAATTACTCCGCAGAAAATGCAGCAAAAAAACTTTCAGTGGCTGTTAATGTTCCTTTTTAGCTCAGTACGATTAGGAAAAATTGGGGCCGACAGCGAACTAACTATCTTTATACTTTGTTAAATATGAATTAGCCTTGAAAAATGACATTTTAAATTAAATCTGGGGATTTTTGTTGCAATCTAGGGTATTTTCGGGGGTCAATCTAGGGATAAAAGGTTGACTTTGGTTGGCATGACTGACGGTTGTACAGCGCCTTTTTATGCCGCAGGCGAGGGAGCGTTTCCGTAGTCAACGCGCGCCGTTCGCTCTCTCTCGCCAGGAGGTGAGCGCGGCGGTGGCTAGAGAAAGATAACTCTCTCTTGGTGAAAGAAGGCGGTCGCTCTCTTGCGCTAGAGCAAATCGACCATCACGACAGCAGCAGATAGCTGAATCAGACGACGATGCACGCCGACACGCTGAGACGCTAAGGTGCTTCGCCCCTAAAATATCGCGAAGCGATGCCTAAAGGCTTTCTCTTTGAACACACACACAATTTCGAATAAAATGTTGGAAAACGCTTGAGCTTCGCCTTCAAGAGTAGAACGCGATAGCACAATCAGGCGCCATGCGGACCGCCTTCTCAATGCTAGCCTGGCTTCGGTTCTCGCTGCATGCCACAACCGTGCCACAAGGAAACGCACGACTGTTTGCGTAACATTGGCCGTCTCATGCTATACTCGAATGCTTACTGCAAGTACAGTTATTAAGCGCTCACTACGCCAAATCATCTTCTTGCGAATCAGCGAAGGGCCCTCGACGCGTCCGAAAAGGAATACGCGAACCTACACAGCTACTCACTTTGTTGATGCTTTTGCAGCTGTTGATGATTAAATATGTGAGGGCTTTGTAATTGGCGGGGCTTTAAAACACCCGCTCGTAGCGCAATGCACATGTTTTGATCACAAGAGATATTCCACGCTTTTGCCTCACAGTAATACATTCGTTAAGGAAACTCCTTGCACTACTTGACATTCATATAGTGTTTTTTCCAAAGCAGTTTCAAGCAATAGCGTTGCTCTGTGGTAGAAGATCTACTTGCCACGAGACGCCCTGGTTTCTATTATCACTCGAAACAATATTTTATTGTTTTAATTTGGAAAACCTTAGATGCCTTGTCAAACGAGAAATTTGACCATCGGCGGCGACCGTCCCACGGCGTCGGGGACAGCTGATGCAAAAAATCATCGTGTGATGGCGTCGCCATATGTGTATTTGTGATGCCATATATCATGGCATCACAAATTCTAGCGTGACGTCATGTGAGGTAACGCCACATGATGACTTTGTAGCACCCTTCCTTGGCCGGCGAACAAAACCGGAGAGCGCGCGACCTCAAGAAAAGCAATTGAAGACGGAGCTCCGCATTGTCATGTGAAGCCACAGTTCGTGTTCTCTGCCCATCCACTAAGAAGAAGAAAGATGGCTGCCGACTTCGAGACGTCTTAGGTGAATGCACAGGAGACCCTGTGAGTTCTTTATTCGAATCTTTCTGTACGTTTCGGTCGTGGATAAGATGATGATAGTTCGCTCACTAGCAACGATGCCGACACCGACGCTGGAATTTCTACGAAACGAGCTCTTTACGAAATACGGAGCAGTTCATGAGATTTAAATCTAAAACCAAGACGACCCATTTATTCTACCGTACCCCCTTAAGTCGGAATTTTTCTTCGCGGATTAAGTGTGTGCTGATAAATAAATGTGCATTTGAAGTCAGTGCCTATCGGGTCTACCTTTTGCTTTGTCGCCGTTTTAGTTACAGCTATTCAGTAAGTCTGAAGTATAGCTCATTGAGGTCATAGCGTTGATAAGACAGGAACCACAGAAAGAGGACGGGACGTGCGCAACTCAATACTGCGGTTTTGAGTAGCGCTTCTCCCTGTCTTATCAGCGCTATGGCTTCAATGAACGTAACAAACCAACGAGCCCAAACGTCTGTTCTCTTGAAGTATTGATTCCCATTTTAACACGGAAGTGTTCTATGCCGGGGTCCACCACGGCTCTACTGACGTATTTCCGTCACGGATATGACGTTGTAAAATGTAGGTACACTAATAGATGGTAAAGAAAAGAACTGGAAGAAAAAGTTCCCACGCCGGGAATCGAACCTACGACCCCTCGCTGCGCGGGAGCACGGCTCGAATCGACTCAGCCACTGAACGTGCGTTCTGCTGCTTGCTAACAGCGAGCTATTTACATACACATCTAACTGTAGCCGGTACTCAGAGCTCGGTAACTTCATCGTGTTTTTGCCATCACTAGCGAGATGACGCGAAGGGCGCGAAGGACGCACTTTAAAGGTCGTCGGCCCACGCGTTGCGATGCGCGCTCGCCTCTCCAGGGCGTGGTCACTGGTGCGCGCGCGCTTATCTCGAAGTGGGGTGGTTTGTACCTCTTGTGCTTTCACCCTAAGTTTGCGTTGAAGTTAGAGATAGCACGAAGGTCACTTCACTCGTTGCCGCTCACACACGAAGAAGTAACAATTGTGACAGTTGTTCGCGCTCGTGCTATGTATGCTTGTGCGTTCGTCTCCTGCGTCCTTTTTTGTGTTTGAGCAAAGCGCTTTAAATGTCGAACTGTGACTGTGCTTTTGTTAGTTCGTGCTCGTCTTGTGTATGCTCTATTCGTGCGTCCTTTCTGTGCTGCTGGCCGAACTGCTTTCTGAGTTTCGGGCTTCTTGCCGTTTTTCGCGTGACGTTGCAATTTGTTGCTATAACATACATTCCTTCGCCCTTGTGGCGAAAAAATGCACAATAAACGCTCAACTACCTGTGTGAAGACACTTTTCCCGATCGTGTTTTACCGATTCCTATGACCGAGAGATGTCATGCTGTTTTTATAATTGTTTAACGACTCAAACTACTTTAATTTGGTTTCTGACCGCCGCAATAGATCAGTGAATAGGCTTCTCAACTGCTTAAATAAAGAAGCCGGTTTGATCCTTGCCCCGGCAACCACGTTTTAATGGAGGCACGATGCCGGAAGCATGAGCACTGTGCGCACAAACATGCACGCAAGCACAGACACACACACACAAATACACACACAAATACACACACACACGCGCGCACACACACACAAACACACACACACACACACACACACACACACACACACACACACACACACACACACACACACACACACACACACACACACACACACACACACACACACACACACACACACACACACACACACATACACAAACACACACTGCGCTCTACTGCTGCGTGCATCTACTGGCCTCGCTTGCCACTGCTACTTGCTTTGTCTCCCGTCCCTCAGGAGATTCATGGCACGCGGCGCTGGAACCGCAGGCTGCATCTTTCTGGCTCGGGCATCAAATGAACAATAACACTTTCTCAAAATAACAACTCACAAGAACAATTTCACTGTCCTCTGATTTTCTTGTACAGAGAAAGTTCATATACGGCGCAAGTCAAGAATTTATAGCCCTTCGGTTGTTTATACTTTTAACTGTAGGGCATCTTTGTATCATTTCTCTCAAAAGTATTAATTTAAAAATGTACTTCAGACAACTTCAGACAGGGCCACGAGGTTCCCACTAAACACGCAATTAAATGTATAACAGAGCGAATTGCACTTACGGATTGGGGATCTGGTCGTTGTCTTTCGGAAATGAGACGCTGCGTTAAAGAACAGGCGTGCTCAGTACACTCACGGGTTTCATTTCAGTTTTATTAATTTTAAACATATTACATATCAAGGGAAGGTACGGCTAAAGGCAGCTTAACTGCCTGACAACAGCCCTACCACCCAAGCACTGTTAAAAAAAAGTTGTGAACGGAATTGAAACACACACACGCACACATTCAACATTAAGAGTGCTTACTGAAGACTGATCGCTCGCACGAGCGCCCATGCCTGTTTTCACAGCACGCTAACATTTACGTTAATTCAGGCTGCTTGTTACTGCTGTTCTTTGAGTGAAGTAAAACATAAGCAAATTCACTCGATTATTCAGTTTTCTTGGAGCGAGTTCCCCTAGTTTGAGGTGATAGTGTAACATTGCTGCACAGAGTCGTAGAATCTCCCCCTTAATAAATTTGTAAAGAAACTTTAATGACAAGCGAAGCGTGTGATGTACAGGCTCCGCTAAATTTAGCATTGGTATTCGCCCTTGCGCTGTGTGGAGCGCCAGTGGAGCCAGCCAGTCGAGACAATTGCGCAGCTTGCCCATGAAGGAATAGTTTTGTGTCTTTTGCTGCACACGCAGGTTGGCCATGCTCCCGTTGTGGGGTAAAGTACTTCACTTGCAAGAGCACAAATTTACGCCTCAAGGGCCAGCTGTACACGGTGAAATGGCTGGTGAGTCCCCTCCCACTCAATTAATATATGTTTTTACTTAAACCGGCGACTCCCAAACCCCGGCGAGTCAGGCCTTCACAAGTATTTAGCATACTGGCGATTCAAATCGAGCCACTGCTAATACAACAATCATGACGCTGTTCTATGACTTGTAATAGGCGCATTTTGGCGCCAGATTGTCGCAGTTATTTGGATCACTCTCTCGCCGTTCAAACTCGATGCCACTTGCCTACAAGATGACGCAGGTACCAAAAAAGGTCATTTTGGTCATCCCCGTCGAAGAACATTCTGAAACCCTTGGTGGCATGATCTTGAGAGTCGCCAGTGTGAATAAGCCATAAACGTGACGACACCAGTGAGTTGTTGGTATACGACACAAAATGATTTGGTTTTTCTCGAAATTCCTCACGCTGCAACTAAACGCCACAGATAATTCCTCAAGATAAATGTTTACTCCCGTCAATGCACTTCATTCGTTCCAGAATACTGATACCACCTGCCCTTATTAGCAGAACACAAACACAGAGTTTACTTGCTTACCAACAACAATATCAGTGATACTTACATTAGAATTTTTCAAAGCAACACGGGCAGCTCTGATACACTTCGCTCGCAAACTGTAGCAGATGACATACACCCACGACTTTAAGATTCATTGTACTATGTTCTGACTATCACTATGTGTATCACCTTGAAGCCAACCCTTGTACAAATATCCCTGCGCAAAACATCTTAGGGGCGAAGCTCCTTATAGCGAGACCTGGTCGGTTGTCGATCGTCGATCCATCCTCTGTACCCCGTAGTGTTCCCTTATCGTACAATAGAGGGCGCTGTCCCATAGAGATGCATGCAAACTGCCGTTGGGTGATGATATACTAGATGGCGCTGTACGCATTCTGTGTCTTCATCTCCATTTCTCGTCTCGTTTCCGAGAGGGCGCTGTCCCAGACATGCGTACAATATGGCGGTTGGGTGAAGGTACGCTAGATGGCGTTGGCGGTGCAGCTGCTCTCCGATTGGCTGCTGCGCGGGCTGCGCGGGGTCGCGCCGGGCGGCGAGCGCCTGCTATCTCTCATTCCCCGGATCGTCGCCGTACGAGTGCGCTTGCCGGATCTTGCTGCTTGGCGGACCACGGAAGACGAGGAGCGCCGGGTGCGGAAGGCCGTTGCGGCTCGTGTTCGTCGGCAGGATCCCGAGGTGCGAGCTCGAGAGGCCGCCGCGACGCGAGCGCGGCGCCAGGCTAATCTCGCGGCGGTGCGCGCCCGCGAAGCCGCCGCCAAGCGCGCGCGGCGTCAGGCGGATCCCGAGACGGTGCGCGCCAAAGAGGCCGCTGCAAAACGTGCGCAGCGAGAAGCGGACCCGCGACTGCGAGCGCGGCACCGGGCGGACCCGGACGCTGCTCGTGCGCGGGAAGCGGCGGCCAAGCGCCTCGAGCGCTCGCGTTTCGAAGGCGCGGACGCGCGGTTCCAGCGAGACTTTCTGGCCGTGTCGTTTGGGCACAGTTGCGACGTGTGCGATCGACTGTGGTTCGCAAACAATCTGGTGCCCGTGTCTGGATTCAAGAGCGACAGTGCTCGTGAGAACGCCATCGCCGTTCTGCGGCGCGACTTTCCCGCCGCCGCCGACACCCAGTACGGTGAGTACAAGGTGTGCTCGAGTTGCAGGGCTTCCCTGGTGGCGGGAAAGGTCCCACCGATGAGCGTGTCGTACGGGTATCGCTACCCGCCGAAACCGGCGCACCTCCCGCCGCTGAATCCCGTGGAAGAGCGTCTAATCGCGCCTCGTCTTCCGTTCATGAGCATCCGACGGTTGACGCACGGCGGCGATCAGTACGTGATCAAGGGACAGGTGGTGAACGTGCCCATCAGCGTTCCCGACACGGTTCGGTGCCTGCTGGGCTAAACCACTGAAGATTTCACGGTGTAACCATGATTGCTTCACGAGCTTCGCCCCAAACTCTTCATCATTCACCCCGTGGATATGCTGTGATTTTTCCTGCTCAAAACAAGAAATTTTTAAGTATAAGTTTGCAATTTCCAAGCGAGAATATTATATATTATCAAACTCCCAAGCATCATCGATGGCCTAAGAATTTCTAAAAAGTGTTTCTGAAAACTTACGGCGAACAGCAGACCACCCGAGTAGTGGTACGATGTTTGCGAAAATAAGGATTAGCACAAAAGTTCCCTTGTACATGCTGGCCGATGGTCACGGTGAAAGACAACATAGAAGAGACGCCATCATGCCTTAAATATCCTGATCCATGAGACCAACGTCCTAAAATTGATTGATTTACCTGACAGAAAGCACATTTTGAAAAGGTAACAGCTCATTCTTCCTTGGACATTCGCACGATCCTTTGTACTTCTTTCCGAATGTTACTCCCATTCGACTGAAATACCCTTTCCGAGTTTGTTGGCCTAAAGTAGCGTAAAAGTCGCAGAGTCTCAAAAGGTATTGAGAATGTCTTCTGTAGTTGACATTTGTTTATAAATCTGCCTTCTTTATATGACATTATTATGTTTTAAATATTAAAAAACCGGCAGATCCCACGCACTGTGGGAATCGATGTAATGCGAAGCAGCCAGCAAGGAGCCGATCATGCTGTACATAATATGCATGTCGTGATTTACATGTTAGGACCTGTCATTTATGTTCGCTATACAGTCACATCCCGCAATTCCAATTTTGGTGTGTATCAAGCTAGCGAAACAGCCTCGAGCGCGACATGAGCGTGGCATGCAAGTCATGTTGCACATGACTTGTCATGATTTCGGTATTACCACGTGTCATTTATGCTCGTCATACAATCACGTCGCTCAAAAGGACACTTTGTACCTTCCAAAGTGTGCTCGGCGAAAGCTTGTGGCCATTCGACTGACTATGCCATGTCTTCTTTTTACACTCTCAGTGTGTGATGGCACACAAACAGAATGTGTGCGTGTTTTCTTTTTTAACTTTTTACCTCGAATCGCAGCGAGACGACAGACCAATCTGCCTCCGTTTCGCATGCGTTCGTATTTTCGCGCTCTGCGCATCGTGCAGACGCCATCCGCGTTTCAGCGTTTAAATTGGCTTGTAAATTTCAAAGTGTGTTCCTCGAACGCCTGTGCCCACTGAGACGGGGTCGGTCAGACTGGTTGCATGATTATACACGCTGGGCACAGCGACACTACGCAAGCAAAGTGCGAGCGTTGTAGAGTGAAACGCGACCAGCGTCCGTTTGCGCGCCCCGGTGACCACCTGGCACCGTGCCAGGGCACGGCCGGAGGGACGCATGGACGGACGGCTGGACGGACGGACGTGAGCATGAGACATTAAAGGCTTTCACCGTAAAAAAAATTGGTGTATATCAAGCTAGCGAAACGGCCACGAGGGTGTCATGAGCGTGGCATGCAAGTCATGTTGCACATGACATGTCATGATTACCATATTACCACTTGTCATTTATGCTGGTCATAGAGTCACGTCACTGAATACCAAATTGGGTGTATATCAAGCTAGCGAAACGGCCCCGAGAGTGTCATGACCGTGGCATGCAAGTCATGTTGGACATGACATGTCATGGTTTCCATATTACCACTGGTCATTTACGCTCGTCTCACAATCACGTAGCTCAATACCAAATTTGGTGTATATCAAGCTAGCGAAACGGCCACGAGAGTGTCATGAGCGTGGCATGTAAATGATGTTGTACATGACATGCAGGTCATGGTTTTGATATTAACCCCTGTCATTTATCTTAGTCAAGCAGAAATGTCTCATCGTAACAGTTTATGGATATATCAAGTTAAGAAAATGTGCTCAAGAGCACTATGGCCATGGCGTGTAAATCATAGTTATTATGAAAAGTTAATCATGATTTTCATGATATGTCCAGTCATCCATGTTCGTCATACAGTCATATTATGCATACCAATTTTGGTAAAAATCCAATTAACGATACGGCCAGGAGAGCACAAAGTCGTAGGTGGCTATATAGATAGATAGATACGCTCAAAGTCGCCGAAGTTCGCTACAACATGCTTCGCATTTAAAATGATATGATATCAAGAAACTGGCCCGTTTCCACGGAATCAAGAGATACTTTTGTTCACTGCGGAAAAAAAAAGAAAGAAATGAGGCAGCCTCGCACTAGTGGTGCCAAGCCTGAAGAAAGGGCGGAGATGGGCAGCCTTCATTGTTTCATTTGAGTTTTCTCTTTTATTATCTCTATTTCATGTTCTTTCTCCTTCTTTTTCTTTCTTCGATGTTGTTCATGTCTTTTTTCTCGCTTTATTTCTATTTCTTACTTTCCGCTTTTCTATCTATAAGTTCCTTACTCTTTCCTTGGTTTTCTCTTTTCTCTGCATTTGTGTTTTTTTTTTCTGCTTCTTTCCATGTATTTATTCCTCTCTTTCTATCTATCAATTTTTTACTCTATCTTCCCTTTCTTTCTCTGTGCCTTTCTCGCTTGCTTACTCTATCTTATTCGCGCACTTTGACCTTCTTGCTCTCTCTGTTTCTTTCTATTTCTCCATTGTCGTTATTTCTATGTTATGCTTTACACTAGCCCCCCTTTCCTTTATCACGCCCCTGCTATACTTACTAAACCACGATATGCTATGCTATGGTAGCATGTTTGGATAGCCGAGTGGTTGTGACGCTGACCATCGAATCATGGGCATGCCTGATCGAATCCCGCTTGGCCAAGAATTTTTCTTGTGTGTTTCTTTATTTCTTTGTCTCTCTCTACTCGTTCTCCCGCACGCCAGACTTATAGAACGCGTGCGCCAAATCGGCGCGCGTGTTCTTTGAGCAAAGGAGAAGATGAAGAGGGCGAAGAGGGCGAACGCCGCTGCATGATGATCCTTTCGGTTCTCCCGCCACAAACCAATGCTCGGCTTAAAGAACTCTGCTGTTAAAGTATTGAAATTATTTTAAAATATCGCAGTGTAAGCAAATGGCTTTTAAGGGCAGCAGGCAATAGCTCTCAGATTCGGCGCATTATAGAAATCGATATTTGGGGTTAGCTCCGAAAGCTATATGCTGTGGGTCCAGAGCGCGAACCATGCACAGAAAGCCCTTTCCCTGCCCGGGTTCGGGAATGCATGATTGAACATGCCCCGTCTCCGGCACGCATCACTGAGGTCAGTCAGAACAGAGACTGATACCATGATTCTTTACTCGGTCTGAGCCCAGGCATATATGGATGAGCCCAGACTGAGCCGAGCGTCATGTGATGCAAAGCGTCCGGGGCACAAGCATACATGACCAAGGCTAACCCATGCCCGTCATGACCCCGTGGTTCCACGCCTGGGCCAATCTGGAACCGCGGTACACTTTAGCAAGCCGAGCCGGAGCCTGTGTTACTCAGCACTGGCCAAGCAGAGCCCAGGTGATATGGCTGACTGGAGCACACGTGCTTCGCGCCAATCCCAGGCGTGAGCCAGGCCTTGACTTCTGTAAGCAAGCTAAGAACGGGCATGGCTCGTGTTCGTGGTTTCACTGCACACACAACACCGTCCACACATGATTCCGGTAGACATGACCAATCTCCGCCCGAGACCGTGGTTCAACGCCCCGTTCCGGCACAGAACAAGCCAAGTACCCCAAGCCTGGGCCCGTCCTGTGCCCTGGAACGCATGACCGAGTCCATACCTGGCCATGCCAGAGCCCTTGATTCCACCCGCAGACAAGATCGAGGTCTAGCATGGTCCCATCGCAAGCTTAGCGGTTTTGAATGCAAAGCCTATCCCGGGACCACTTGCGCATGACTGGGTCTGCGCCCGAGCACACCAAGAAAAATATGTTGCTTGTGATTATATTTATGAGCGCCTTGTGATCTGAAGCGAAGTAATCAGATGGAAAAAACTGAAGAACACTTTGTACATTCCAAACTGTGTTCGGGAAAAACTTGTGGCCATTCGACTGATTATGCCATGTATTTCTTTTTACACTCTCAGTGAGATGGCACAGAAACGGAATGTGTGCGTGTATTCTTTTTTAATTTTTTTTACCTCGAATCGCAGCGAGACGCGAGACTAATCTGCCTCCGTTTCGTATGCGTTCGTATTCTCACGCTTTGCGCATCATGCAGACGCCATCCGCGTTCCAGCGCTTAAATTGACGGACACTTTCTAAATTCCAAAGTCTGTTCCTCAAACGCCTGTGCCCATTGAGACGGGGTTGGTCAGAATGGAATGGGATGCGCGCGTCTTCCTTTCTTGCATGATTAGACACGCTGGTACAGCGACGCTACTCAAGCAAAGCGCGAGCGCTGTAGAGTCCAACGCGACCGGCGTCCGTTTACGCGTCCCGGCGGCCACCTGGCACCATGCCAGGGCATGGCCAGAGGGACGGACGGACGGATGAACTGAGCATGAGACATTAAACGCTTTCGCCTTAAAAATTTGGAGTATATCAAGCTAGCGAAACGGCCACGAGAGTGTCATGAGTGTGGCATGCAATTCATGTTGCAAATGACATGTCATGATTTCCAAATTACCACTTGTCATTTATGCTCGTCATACAACCACGTCACACAATACCAACTTTGGTGTATATCAAACTAGCGAAACGGCCTCGAGGGTGTCATGAGCGTGGCATGCAAGTCATGTTGCACATGACATGCCATGATTTCCATATTACCACTTGTCATTAGGTCGTCGTACAATCACGTCGCTCAATACCAAATTTGGTGTACTTGAAACTAGCGAAACGGCCACGATAGTGTCATGAGCATGGCATGCAAGTCATGTTACACATGGCATGTCATGATTTCCATGTGACCACGTGGCATTTATGTTGATTATATAGTCACGTCACGCAATACCAAATTTCGTGTATATCAAGAGAGCAAAACAACCATGGGAGTGCCATCAGCGTAGCATGCAAGTCATGTTGCACATGACATGTCAGGATCTTCATATTACCACTTGTCATTTATGCTCGTGATACAGTCACGTCACTGAATGCAAAATTTGGTGTATACCAAGCTAACTAAACGGCCGCGAGCGTGCCATGAGCGTTGCATGCAAGTCATGTTGCACAGGGCGTGTCATGATTTCCATATAACCACTTGGCATCTATGTTCGTAAATACAGTCACGTAACGCAATACCAAATTTGGTTATATCAAGCTAGCGAAACGGCCGTCAGTGCGCCATGAGCGTAGCATGTATTTTATGTTGTACATGACATACAGGTCATGATTTTCATATTACCACCTGTCATTTATGTTGGTCATGCAGAAATGTCTCATCGTACCAATTTTTGGATATATCAAGTGAAGAAAACGGCCTCAGGAGCACTACCGCCATGGCGTGTAAATCATCCTTTTCATGACAAGCTATTCATGATTTTCATGATATGACCAGTCATTCATGTTCGTCATACAGTCGTGTTATGCCATACCAACTTTGGTATGAATCCCACTAACAATACGGCCAGGAGAGCAGAAAGTCGTAGGCGGCTAGATAGATAGATAGATAGATAGATAGATAGATAGATAGATAGATAGATAGATAGATAGATAGATAGATAGATAGATAGATAGATAGATAGATAGATAGATAGATACGCTCAAAGTCGCCGAAGTTCGCTAAGAAATGCTTCGCATTGAATAACCGATGCGCATTCATAAATTTATTTAGAACGTCCAAGACTACAGATTTACCACTCGTACCTGACGAAGACGTTGATTTAACTCGGTATAATCCCGTTGAAGCTCGGTTATTTCATATGTTGTTCGGAGGTAGCACTAAGTCGTCGTTGTCACTTTAAGTTCCTTGAAACTCGTGCTACAGCTGCTTAGCTGACACCCATTGTTAAGCCGGTGTCTCACCGTGGTGCTGCAGAACATGCTAAAGGACAATGTCCAAAATGTCTGGACATGCGTGAACATTTGTTATATGTTCCCCGTTGAAGAAAGGGTGGCAGCTAAGGAATGTTTGGTGGCTTCTCTGTGATAGTACATTTTAAATAATTGTGGATGCCACTTGCCCCATGTTTTTTCAATATGGCGCCTTTGTGGAAGCATATGTTCGCCGTGGTTGGCGCTCAGCATGTTCGAGAGTTATCTGTGTAACTCGGGGCATGGTAAAATGTATTTAACATAGTAATTGGTAATATGTGCTTGTTGAGATGAAAAATTGGTCTTAATTGTGGGAATTTTTCATTTATTAAATTCCCAGCAAGAAAGTTTTGTTATGACAAATCGTCATCGCCTCTACTTTATTGTAGAGAAAGTTTATTTTCCTTTAAAAATAACTTGATTGTAACAAGGGCTATTTAATTGTGCGAAAGAAGCATTGTACGGCCCATCAATTTGTTTATTACGTAATCAAAGGATGCATCACCCTTTTCAAGGCTTGTTTCTTTAATATTGATTTCCGGAAATTTTTCAGGTTACTTGGAGCAATATATATCTGTTCGCCACAGCTTAAATTAGTACCGCCGAGGGGCTACTGTGAAGCAGCGATAAGGACTTTGTACAAGGGTTTTCTGCAGAAGGTACCCATTAGGGCAAAAGGGTATTCAACCCAACGAAAAATGTATTAAAATAAGTGAACTTATTCACAGGCCAGACCTGTTATATGCTTCAGGTAGATATGTCTATATAGTTACTGTTTAGCGTTGGACCACATTTGGAACAATAGTTGGGAGCTCAAATTTTTTTTCTCTGGTTATTTGTGTGCTTGACTTGACAAGAAAGATAGGTGTCATAATACAACCGCATGAGCATTTCAAATCAAATATCAAACCATTTCATTTGCCGGAAATACAGACCACTCACCTACCGCTTTTCTACTGGAAAGTTTCCTTTGTCCTACACTGGGGATGCGATGCATAGACCCAAGAGCACATCGTTTATCTTGACAATAAACCAAAAGGGAAATCATGGACGGTGCAAATTAACTAGAGTGAATAAGCTTGGAATGTTCCGGGTAGAAAATTAGAAGATGATTCAGTGAATTAGAGAGCGCTGGCGGGGGAGCGTCGTCCTGTTGTGAACAGGAATACACTGAGGACAAAGAGACATATTTAGAGATCAACGAAGACAGTCACGAACATAGACTGATAGCATAATGCTTTGTCATGTCTAGATCATGCTCAGTCGCTTTACTAGGCGCTCTGTACAAGTAGGGTTATCCTCAACAGTTAGACGCCAAATCATCAGCTGTCTTGGACGCACTCTGTTGAAAACGAACCACTAGGACAACATAAAAAAACTACAGTCCTGCGCGGAACTCGCAGCACAGCCACAGCGAAAGCTGGGAGAGCGGCCTTTTTAGAGCCTTTTTTAAACATTCTTGGGGCAACTACAACAACCTTACTTGCATAATACCCACTGCGATATAAATCATCATAATTTTTGTGTAGTGGGGAAGCGTCTACTATGCCATTATTCGTCATTCTTCAGAAAAGCGCGGTACCCGCTACACTCTTGTAACGCATTATGTGCACTTTGTTGATGCTGTGACTGAAGACGATGAAGAATCATGTCTCAGGCTTTTGTAATGGGTTGGAGCATTGAACGACCCACTCGTTAGGCAATTCGCATTGTGTGACACCCGGTTCTTAATTTACTGCTCTAGAATGCTTTACAACACACGTTAACGCGATTCCTTGCCCGATATGAAGCCTGCGTAGGGTCAGTTTGCACCGCAGTTTCAAGCAGTGTACGGCACGATTTTTTGTTCCGACTGCTAAGGCATCTCCAACTAGGAGATGTACTGTACAACGGCATATCACTTTGTTACAAAAAGTGCACGACAAGGTTAATTGTGAATCGCACGTTTTCAGGTATAATACAGATAAATTCGTCAGTACGTCAGGGGTGTCCGCTCTCACCTTTGCTTTTTGCAATATACTTGGAACCTTTTTGTTTAAGTGTACTGCTTAATTCTGGTATTAAAGGATATAGATATGAAACCGAGGAAATTAAAGTTCTAGCTTACGCGGATGACATTGCCTTCTTTTGCGTGGATAAACCGAGTGTTCAGGAAGCACTAAACACTACTACGCGTTTTTGTGAAATTTCTGGAGCGAGTATAAATTTCGACAAAAGCAGAGGATTCTGGCTGGGCAAGTGGGCTCTAACTCCTTCGGTGTTTGCAAATATTCATTGGAATAACACTCCGGTACGTTATCTTGGCGTGCCTCTTGATAACTACCGTAATAGCGGTCCTCATTGGACGTCCGCGATAACCACTCTCCGTCGAAAGGTGTCATCTTGGCAAGGACGCGACCTTTCTATTTTCGCGAGAGCTAAAGCTTGGAACATCTTTCTTGCTTCAAAGCTTGTCTACATTCTACAAGTATTGCACTGCTCTCGCATACATATTCAGGCGTTTCACAGGATATTTGCCTGCTTTATTTGGAGTTCATCCTGGGAAGCCATGAGAAGAGATAACCTATTTCTTCCACTTGAGAAGGGTGGGCTTAGTCTTGTGCATTTGTTTGTACGACAACTGGTGATGCGATTTTTCTACCTTAAAGATGTCTGTCACCCGTTTCTTCTGGCTATAATCCGAAACCGTCTTACCTACCATCTCCCTTTTCTTTTCGTCACAACAAGATCTGCTGAAGAATCGCAATTATGGGGTTTTTTAAAAGAGATTGTTGACACTGTGCAATTTTTGAAAGCTAGATTCACGTTAGAATACTTATACAACGTAGACAGAACGACGCTAACAGCCGCACTGGTGAGCACCCTCTTCCCTGAACCTGTTTACAGACAGCAATATTTATCTCGCTTTGGTCAGGATGTGTTATTACGAGTACGTAAAATGTGCATATCACCAGCAGCGAAAACATTTTTCTTTAAGCTGCACACCTCCACTTTACCAGTAAAGACATGGCTTCATGAAAAAGGAATTTATGTGCCCTGGTCTGTAAATTGCAGGCTATGCAGTGAGCCTGAAACAATCGAGCATTCTTTTATTCATTGCTGTGATGCATTGCATTTCTGGGACATTCTCAAGAGAACCATCAAAAAAGAATTTCCAATTACATCCCATGGTGTTCGGTTCCTCCCGTTCAAAAAGAGCATGAACAATTCTGCACCATACGACTTGATCATGTTGCTAGGTCTTTATTCGTTATGGAGAAGCCGCATGATTGACAGACATGCTGAGCCACCTCGCTCGACAAGGTCCGTCTTTCGAGAAGAAGCAGCCAATGTGCGTAGTGTTGTTGAGACTTTTGAACCTATTCCGGAGTGGCTTGGACTTTTCGACGCTTGTGTTTGTTTACCGGACTTTTGAAGATTTATTGGACTGTGTGAAATTGTGTGTTTTGTGCATGTGGGCGTAATTCTAAAGTGATGAATTGTATTGGCACAGATGAGAATATTTTATGGCTTTATTCCCATGTATTAAAGAAAAAAAAGCAGTGGCGTAGCTCAGTGGTAGAGTACTGGGCTGCCACGCAGAAGACCCGGGTTCGATTCCCATTCAGTCATAGGTGTTTTTTATTTATTTAGTTTTTTTCTTATTTCGTGCGATATTGGTTACGGACACCGGCGGCGGTGGCGGCGGTGGCGGCGGCGGCGGCGGCGGACAACTACGGCGCAGAAACGACCCTTGTTGTGATCTCATAACAGCTTTCGCTGTAAAAGTTATTTACGATCTGAACTTTTGTGACTGCTATTGCCCGCAAGATCAAGCGGAGTCGCCACCACGCGGCTACTTACTGAAGCGGGCTGAGTGCTGATCGCTCCCTGCGTCGTCTGCTAGCCACATCTTGTTTGCCTGTGCGCGCGCGCCATGCTCGTCATCAAAGGACAGTTTGTTCAGTTTGTTAGCTTAATTCCAACTGCTTCGACGTATGGATAACATGATGTACTGAAGCATTGGCCTTGCTAGGCTGTACATGTACTGTAATATTATCTGAGAGTGCCCTTGTTGAGAGGGATGCGTGTGGTCATGCCTCGGTTAGCCAGAATCACTTCAATGTGGCTGCCACTTTATGGTTCAAACACAGAGGAAAATGCACTTGGCATCGTCCAAAACGTGAGGAGAATAAAATATTGTGTGAATGCAGCGTTTCATCGACTCGGGGGTAAATAAAAATTAGGCTCTAAGCCATGCACTCTCGCGTTATTGTTTCGAATATAACTGCAGCAGTTTTGTTCATCCGTTGTGCGACGAGCGTTAGTTGTGCTTAAGATGTCCCTTTGCTGGACGGCCCTGGTCACCCTACAAAGAAATATTTCTGTCTAGGGGGGGTTTAACACGTTGGTACTAAAAAGAACAGAAAATACATCATGACACGCAAGTGACAAAACTGGGTTGCCGCGCGTAATATTACCTTGAGGAGATATATATATATATACAAAAACACCCGTGTGCTTAGATTTATATACGCTTTAAGAGCCAGGATCGTCCAAATTACTCCATACGGCACGCCTTATTTTTGAGTTGTACTAATTTCACGCGCATGCGCAGTGGGGGGTGTGGTCGCCGCGTGAAGGGATGCTAAGAGGAGAGAGAGAGGGAGAGGAGAGTTTTGGAATTTTTTTAAATGGTTTGCGCATGCGCAGTAAGGGTTGTCAGGACGCACACCACTACAACCACCACCACCGGATTTAACTCTGCCTTAAGCTGCTTAGCATCTAATAGCCAAGTGGCAGTTAAATATGTACAGATGCGAACACAAAGCATCCTGTTGGGTCTACACTTGTAGGCAACACTATGATCGCACATGTTTTCCAGAGGTGCTGGATTATTACTCGGTTGCAACCAAATAAACGTTTCCGCCGCGGCATTGGCCTTCATCGGAGTGACATAAAGTTCTCACTAATCGAAAAGCACAAATTTCGGGCTGTGCAATGCACATACTGTCCTTTTCAGTCTCTGGTATTTGAATCAGTTCAGCTCGATTTATATTCGTACACTTACTTCAGAGCCAGCATTAGCTTTTAAGCCGAGAGTACATCGTCAAGGTGCGGTTATCACTAGCAATTTCTCATAGCAATTGACATACTTAAAAGGGCGATCTCACGTGTCCATGCGTCGGTACTGTGGATATTCCGCGGTACCAGCACATGAAATGAACAATGACGTATCAAAGCAATGTTGCTGGCTGACACAGAGTTGATAAAACCCCGAGTGCGAACAGGACGCGTAGTATGTTAAGGAAAAGCACGTGTGGAAAACACGAATGTACATTCACGCGCGAAAAAAAAAGATCTAAAGGCAGAATAAATTTCTGTCACGGACACAACCAATTATCAATTTTACTGACAAATATCAATAAGCATGTGGCATCAACGCGCCCACATTCATTTCACCATGATTCCAATAAGAGAAAAAGCTACGAAAAGAATATATCTGCCTGCAGATGTAGGCGTAATGAAAAGGAGAAGCAAAGATCACGAATATTAAGGAAACAAAACGGGTAGAAAAGAAAGCTTGCCAGGATCTCCCTCAATAAAAATGACCGCTTTAAACTTCTGGATTAAATGCAATTGTCAATGGTGTTTTACATGATGGGAATAAAAACCAGATTGAAGGATTGTAGCATTGATTGTATCAAATGAGTGGCCCAGACTACGCACGTCTTTTGACACCAGACGATTGGGAAGAGTGGCAGCATGACAAATATGGTAGTTACAGTGGTAGCCAAACGGTGTTTCAGTGTCTACGGTGCTTTAATTTGCACGCAGGACATTTTAGAGACTAGATGCAATTGTTAGTGTCGCACATTAAATAACTTCATATTACAGCCGAAATTGAAAGCTATGACCTAGCAATGCGTCATAACGCATACGCGGAAACAATACGTTGTGCTTTCTTTGTAAGGTCGACGGCCTATATTATAATAAAAATCTTCCCCATCTCCCGCTAAAGGGAACCATGTGTGGATGCGAAGCAGCGGGGGAGATAATCAGCTGGAGCGGCAGGAACGTCGCCGCTCTCGTATCACGGCAGCGGTCCGGGCGCTCATCGCGGCGCTACACAGGAGAGAGAATGACGCACGCACGCTCCGTCATTTTCACACCACGGAACTACCGTGGCGCCCCCCAGCGGGGTATGCAGCTGTCGAACCACCTGTCGTGCGCGCCGCTCCGTAGAGGATTCCTAGAAGAGAGGACGGGGGGGACCGTAGGAGAGGAGAGAGAGGGGGAGGAAACGTGTATGCGCTGTGGAGGTGTGGGACGCGGAAGCCGCTCCGTAGAGGATTCCTAGAGGAGAGAGGGGGGAGACGACGCGCAAGCACTGTGGGGATGTGGGATGCCGGAGCCGCTCCGTAGAGTAGAGGATTCTTAGAGGAGAGAGGAAGGGGGGTGAGTGTAGGAGAGAATAGGGGGAGGGGACGCGCATGCGCTGTGGGGGGTGTAGGACGCGGGCGCCGCTCCGTAGAGTAGAGTATTCCTAGAGGAGACAAAGGGAATGAGCGTAGGAGAGGAGAGAGAGAGACGGAGGAGACGCGCATGCGCTGTTGTGGTGTGGGACGCGGGAAAGAGGGACCTCAAAAATTGAATAAAAATTTGTAACGGCTGCTCCATAGGTTAGAACCACATTCCCGTGAGCCTAAACTGGCAATTCCGTTTGTGCACGGAACTGCTTCCGATTCAGCGCATCCGATCTTCTAATAAACAAAAGGCCATGTCTTCACAACTTAGATGATAACATGGTCGTTATGATTTCATGCGGGAGAGAGTGGCTGCAAACGTAACACCCTTTCCCAGTGATGTTTCATGCACCTGCCTACAGATCAGTGGCCTCCAACATTCGGCGTGCGCGTCGCGCATGTGTCCAGCCTTTTGGACTATGGATGTATCTACAGTGAAATACGTGCAGTAGTAATAGTATGAGTACGTGGAGTAGTAGCACGTTCAGCATAAAGGTAGTGCGGACTATGAATGCACGCATGAGATCTTTGGAAAAGCGCGGTGCCGAAGTCTAGTCGCATGCAGTACGAAAGATTTACGCGCAGGCTAATTAAAATCAGAGTACATTTTCATTTCGAAGTTTATTTCTGTGGAAGCAAAACGCTAGAGACCTCTGTACTGTCAACGCACGTTGAAGAATACCAGAAGGTCGAAATCGCCAGAGCATTCCACAGCGGCGTTCCTAGTATTCATATAGCCGTTTTGGTACTTAGAACCCCAGAAATGATTATTACCATTTCTTCTGATCATTAATCTGAAATTTATTCTGCAGACTGTCCATATTGTATTTTTATTTTTCATTGTTTTATTTTTAGTGCGCCTGCACAAAGACGTTACAGTTGTTCCTTGGCACGTTGAATAGATGTCTGATTAATTGATTGCTTGAGTAATTGATTATTCGTTTCATCTCGCGAATCTCCGCACCTATGTCCCGGAGAGGACAGGTCAACACCATTTACTGTTTCTTTAGCAAGGCTTCTGACGTAGTGAGCCACTCACTGATTGTCGGCGAACTTGAGCGCATTGTATGAACTCTTCAGCTGTGAATCACCCTCTACATCTTCTTAAGAGGTCATGTCATGTTGACGTAAGTGGCGAAACGTGTTCCTTGTACAAGGCGACTAGTGGAATCTTTCAACGCTCGGTATTTAGCTTACTCCCTATTAGATTATGTGAATGGCCTTCCTTTCGCCATTCACAATTCTTTGCTTTTGAATGCCGATATCAAGAATAGTCTTTCAGCTAGCGTTTCTCACTCGGTACAGTCAGATATGTGTTCTTTTTCTGAATAGCGACATAGCAATAACTTCTCTCCGACCTGAAATTCCAAAATCATGAGTGGGACCCGCCAAGAGGATCACTTTCATCCTCTTTAAATTCTGTGTCGTTATGTAATCTTTGAGAGATCAAAGGTCTCGGCGTCATTTTAGAGCACCCTACAATTTCCTGCTCCCACTGAGTATTTTGAAACGCGGCGTTTTTGTTTTCTTGGGTGTGTTTGCAGAATATCTAGTGAATTCACTTCTGTTATGGTCTTCCAAAAAGTAACATCCCTGTCTTCTCCCATTTGTATTCCTTCCTTCCTTCCACAAATTTTATACTGAAATGTGTCTTCCTCAACTTGAGCACTCATCTGTTATCAACTTGAGCACTCATCTGTTAGTGGGAGTGTAGACGCCGCGGGCAGGGTTGCCTAGAGGAGAGAGGGGGGAGTGTAAGAGGGGAGACGCGCATGCGCAGTGGGGGGTGTGGTTGCCGCGGGGAGGGATGCCTAGAGGAGAGAGAGGGGGAGAGGAGGTTTTTTATTTTTATTTTTTGAAAGGGTTTGCGCATGCGCAGTAAGGGTGGTCAGGCCGCACACCACCACCACCACCACCGGATTAAGCTTCGCCATAAGATGCTTCACATCTAAAAGAATGATGTCTTTCGCATATATTTCAGTTCCTTTTTCATCAACCCACCTCGATCATGGGCCCAAGGTAGAGAAATTAACTTTAATTTGACCAGGCTGTTTGTACTTAAAGGGGTACTGACACAAAATTTCGTGGCCGAGACAGCCTGCGGGTTCGATTCCCATGGACATGTGTATACCATCTGCAAAATGTCAACAGCGAATATAGCTTGGAAGGTATTTTAAATTAATTTTGAAGTTTGCGTGAGCGATCGACTCCCTCGCGCTACTGACACCATCAGAGGTGACCCTAGGTGACCCCCCTACTCCCTCACGTGACCACGCTGCAACAAGTTATCATGACGTCATAGCCGCCATTTTTTCTTTTTCCGCGTTTGTTCCAGCAGTCAATACTTCTCGGCGGCTGGTCGCGAGTCCGTGGCCGCGGCGCACGCGTTGAAAGTTTTGTGTTTGGCGACACTGCTGTCCCGTTTCCTGTTCGAAAGGACTTCTTGATGCGGACCGTGCGGAAGTGCGTCACAGTTCTGTGTGCTGACATGATCGAGAGCTGCGCACGCTAGGTGGTGATAGTTGCACCCGGCGGCTTGTCGTTTTTCGAGCTCGCTCAAACCGAAACTGAAACTGGTCGGTAATGAGGAGCCTGTAATTAAATATCTGTCGCCCGCTGCAGCAAACGAGGTGCCGTGTTATGACTAACAGGCCCCCAGCAACACATTGCAGCAAAAAAACGCGAGGCCGAAGTTTTTGTGTCAGTACCACTTTAAGCTCTAAGGTGGTTGAGCTCCTCAGTCGAGGTACCCGTGCCTCACTGCGCACGAGCCCTGTTCACCAATCGTAGCTGGTTGTGAATGTCTTGCGACGTGGAAGGTCGGGTCGATGGAAGGTCGGGTTGATCGAAGGAAAAAGGGGCGATGACTATGTCTGTGGCCGACTCCAGGGTGTGTGGCGAGGTTGCCGTCGTGGAGTCTGACGGCTCCGAGGTGTCGCGGGCCCTGAAGGTCGGTGAATACGTATTGTTCGTGGGCATGTCTGGTGAACTGTTGGCCGAGGGCGCCGACGAAGCGCACGTCGCGGTGGACTGGTGGATGGCAGCAGCAAGGTCGTGAACCTTGTCGGGCATGTGGTCGGGTGCGGAAATCGCTGCGCTGGATGATGATGATGATGATAACAACTTTATTTTACGCCAGGTAAGGACGCCCTCTGCACCCCGTCCCGGCACACATTCCTGGGTCACGGGGGCCGGAACCTCCACGGTTAAAAGCAGGCAAAGAGTTCTTGGCTCTTCACGGCTTCTTCCGCCAGGCGGATGGCTTGTTGCTGTGGAGCAGGGTCCTCACTCCGCAGCAGGACTTCCCAAGCCTCTCTACTACGTAAGGTTGCAGGTGACGTAGTTGTGGTAGTAAGGTCGTGGTCAAGAGAGGATTGTGGGCTGCTTGATACCGTGCGCTGCGAGTCTGCGACACAGATGAAACCTGCAAATGATAGTCGCGGGTCCATGGTAGCGGGTGGTACGTGTGCTCATAGCAGGCGAGTACCGCAGCGCAATGGTCGTCGTAAGGCTACGGGCTGAAGGTTGATACGTACCATTGTACATCTTCCTTCGTCTACGTGCTAGTCCCGTGTTGCGTCACTTTCCTCTATTTTAACTGTGCACAAACTTGCCCAGCAACATCTTTTATTCGACATGCAGCACGAACTGAGGAGAGGAGTTCTATTCTCCTCAGACGGAACTCACTCCTTAGATGAACCAAAAGGAAAGCGTTTTGTCTTTCTTCGAGCAATAAATATCGTTTTATGTTTAACTGCATTAGTTAAGAAATGTTCTTTACTTCAGGGCCACAGCGACAATATATCTGGGGAGAAAGACGGGGGGAATCCCAGAAAACCTGTTCACCGGGGCTTAGGAGCACGTTAAACTACCAGAGGAGTTTAGAATCAGTCCTCCGTTTCAACCCATACCCGCGACATTGGCGCAGTAGTATTCAATAGATATTACATTATTCAAGCTATTTTAAATACCCGGACGTGGTCGCTACGGGACGATTTTAAATCCGATAAACTCCACAATTCTCAATATTTAAGGTAAAGCAAGTCTGCAACAGCAAGCAGAATTTAGACGTTTTAGTGCATGACCGGTTATATTTATTGCGTATACGAAAGTTTTATTATTCTGAAAGTTTTATTAGTTTGCACACTTGCCTGTCATCGGGGTGGAGCATTGGAGTTTGAAAATAAGCCACTGTTGCCTTTCTGGGGCCCACACAGTAAACAAAAATGAGGCAGTGTCGTAGAGAGTAATCTAGAATAGGGACTGTTCGACGACATCACCACTAATTCAACAAGGGAGCTTTTGTGTAAAGCCGGAATATGTCAATGCCCTCAGAGCTGATGAGATATTGTTTAATACTTTTTCAAGTGAAATGTCGTTTGATATCAGCACAATTTGATGATGAAATTAGAAACATCACACGCCTGTGTACTTCAGGTCACGAGCTTGACCGATGTAAAATTATAAAAGCCCCAAAGCGACCCACACAAACGAAAGGATCTCGTCTCATGCCAAAGCAACAAGTCATTCGCTCGCCTAAAGCGTGCCTCATAGGCAGTGACAGTAATGCGTGGGATGTCACATTCAGCAAGGTTCACGCACCAATGGTTGTACAAGCTCTAATAAACGTTAGCTAGTTAATTGAGCCTGCGTCCTGCCTTGAATGTAGGGAAGCGGACGAATAGCCTTTATAAGGTGACTGTGAACAAAAGCGGTAACGTAGTCACGTGTTCAGAAGAGCTGTCAGCCACACGAACACGTTTTTTTTTACACAAGCCAGCATCCAATGCTACCACTGCGTTTAGCTTTTCTCGAAGCCATGTCTTAACAACTCAGATGATAAAAGGTGGTCATGATTTCATGCCGGAGTGACTGCAAACGTAACAGCCTTTCTCTATGATGTTTCATGCACCTACCTACACATAAGTGTCCTCGAACATTAGACGTGCGCGTTGCGCATGTGTCCGTCCTTTTGGACCATGGATGTGTCTACAGTGAAGTACGTGCAGTAGTAATAGTAGGAGTACGTGGAGTAGAAGCACGTTCAGCATAAATGTGGTGCGGTCTATGGATGCGCGCATGAGATTTTTGGAAAAGCGCAGTGCCGATGTCTAGTCGCATGCAGTACGAATGATTCACGCGCAAGCTAATTAAAATCAGAGTACGTTTTCATTCCAAAAATTATTTCTGTGGAAGCATAATGCTAGAGGCCTCTGTACTGTCAACGCACGTTGAAGAATTCCAGAAGGTCAAAATCGCCAGAGCTTTCCAGTTAGCCGTTCCTTGTATTCATATAGCGGTTTTGGTACTGAGAACCCCAGTAATGATTATTACTATTTCTTATCATTAATTTCAAATTTCTTCTGCCGACTGGCTACATTGTATTTATATTTTTTATTGTTTTATTTTTCGTGCGCCTGCAGAAAGACGTTACGGTTGTTCCTGGGCACGTTGAATACATGTCTGATTGATTGATTGCTTGAGTGATTGATTATTCGTTTTATCTCGCCAATCTCCGCACCTATGTCCCGGAGAGGACAGGTCAACACCATTTACTGTTTCTTTAGCAAGGCTTTTGACGTAGTCAGCCACTCACTGATTGTGGGCGAACTTGAGCGCTTTGTGTGAACTCTTCAGCTGTGAATCACCCGCTAGCCAACTTCTTAAGAGGTCATGTTATGTTGACGTAAGTGGCGAAACGTGTTCTTTGTACAAGGCGAATAGTGGAATCTCTCAACGGTCGGTATTCAGCCTACTCCTCCTATTAGATTCTCTTAATGGCCTTCCTTTTGCCATTCAGAATTCTTTGCTTTTGAATGCCTATGTCAAGAATAGTCTTTCAGCTAGCGTTTCTCACTGGCTCCAGTCAGATATGGGTTCTTTTTCTTAATGGCGAAATATCAATAACTTCTCTCCAACCTGAAATTCCGAAGTCATGAGTGCAATCCGCAAACAGTATCATTTTCATCCTTTTTCAATTCTGTGTGGTTATGTAATGTTTGTGATTTCAAACGTCTCGGTGTATTTTTATAGCACCTTACAATTTCCTGCTCCCACTGAGTGTTTTGCTATGCGGCGTTTTTGTTTTCTTGGCTGTGTTTGCAGAATATCTAGTGAATTCACTACTGCTATAGTCTGCCACAAACTAACGTGCCTGCCTTTTCCCTTTTGTATTCCTTCCTTCCTTCCACAAACTTTATACTGAAATGTGTCGTGCTGCGAGAGGCGAGGCGCAGTGTAGTGCAAGATGGTGTGTCAGTGTACTGTACGAATATTTTAAAGTTGTTCCTTGGCGCATTAAATAAATAATTTATTATTAGCAGTTTATTATTATTATTATTATTATTATTATTATTATTATTATTATTATTATTACTATTATTATTATTATTATTATTATTATTATTATTATTATTATTATTATTATTATTATTATTATTATTATTATTATTATTATTACAGCCGTTTTTGCGCCGTAGTCTGTGTAATCACTATTGCGCGAAATAAGAAAAAAAACTGAATAAATAAAAGCAATGCCTTTGACAGAATGGAAATTGAACTGGGGTCCTATACCTGGCAGCCCAGCGTTCTGCCACTGAGCTACGCCGGTGTTTTTTTTTTCTTTCATGGTATTTATTACAGATGTGCGAAATATGCATCTCAGCGAACAAAATATTCAAGGGCGCCTCTACAAGCGTACATCAGGTTTTGCACTGAACGAAGTTTCAAATGGCAAAGTTTCAAATAGCAGTGTCTTCAAAAGTGAATCGGAGCAGTGGATTTAATGAAAAGTGGAGACCTGTCCGGCTGGAACTCTAGCGGTTGATAAAAGTCTTTTAACTGTAGAGCCATTTGTATAAAATGCAACCGTGATGATACAATTGGTTCCGCGTGTCTGTCTAACATGCGAGTTTTCCATAAACTGTGCATTCCCATTAGTAGGAGCATGTCAACAGGCATAGAATTGCTTTTGGGTGATTGAAACTGCGCTGCAAAGTGACCCTATACAGGCTTCATATCGGGTGTTGGAAAGCGTATTGGAAACATGTGTTGGAAGCGTTTTAGAACAGTAAAGTAACAACCGGACGTCACACATTGCGATTTGCGTAACGAGTGGGTCGTTCAATGTTTCAACCCATTACAAAAGCCTCAGGCATAATTCTTCATCGTCGTCAGCCACAGCATCAACAAAGTGCACATAATGCGTTACAAGTGTGTAGCGTGTACCGCGCTTTTCCGAAGAATGATGAATAATGGCATAGTGGACGCTTCCCCACTACAAAAAATTGTGATGGTTTATGGCGTAGTGGGTACCATGCAAGTGTTTGTAGTAGTTGCCCTAGAGCAGGGGTCTCAAAGTCACCTCAGCCAGCGGGCCGCATTCATGCAAGTTGCTCCCCGCAAGGGCCGGGGCGGTGAAGAGGGCAGAAGAGGGGGGGGGGGGCAATTTGTTAGCAAACGCCGCCATTTTAAAAAGCAAAAACTTTCCCATATCTCATACACAGGTCAATTCTGAAGGATATTTGGTGCCAGGATTGCGACAGCATGTCGATACCGATCTCCGAAATTAAACAAATCTGGACGATGACTGTGAAACATATTTTTGCTTCACTGTTATGTTTTAAAACAAACTCAACACATGAGATACCTCACGGAGTTAGTGCTTTAAACCAGTAGGTCTGTGTAGCTCATGAACATACTGAATATTTTTTTTTTAAATGTGGGGTGAAGACAGTCATGTGCGGGCCGCGGGCCGCAGCCGAGAGCCTCCTGGGCTGCATGCGGCCCGCGGGCCGCGTGTTTGAGACCCCTGCCCTGGAGTGTTTAAAAAAGCACTAGAAAGGCTGCTCGTCCAGCTTTCGCTGTGACTGTGGTGCGCGTCCCGCGCAAGCCTGGAGGTTTTTTTTTTTTTTTTTTGTGAAGACAGCACCTACTACGCCATTATACGTCTTTCTGCGGCTAACCGAGGTACCCTCTACACATCTGTAAGGTACTACGGGCACTTTGGTTATGATGCCAGTAGCTGATGACGATTAAGAATTATGGGGGAGTACTTTGCAGTGGGTGGGCTGCATTAAACCACACACATGTTGCGCAGTTAGGATTGTGTGATGGCTGGTGGTTATGTTACTCTTCTACTACGCTATATTACAAGGGCTAACGCAATTAGTTGTCCGACGTGACACCTGTATAGGGTCTTTTTGCAAATGAGTTTCAAGTACCCGCGTGGCTCTCTAGTAAAATACTCGACTGCCACGCAGAGGGCCCGCGTTCAAATCTCATTCGGTGCGGGGTATTTTTTTCTCATTTATTTTTTTCATGTCTATCGGTTCCTTTTCCATGCCTATCGGTTACGCCGCCGACGGCGGCGGCAACGGTGACGCTGCTCAGAGCAGGAACGGGCGCCTAAGCGCTGCGCTCTGATACTGAATTATGTTGGACCCAGAAACCATTTACTTACACTTCTCAGATAGTGTGCCACGATCTAGCCCAAACGTTCTCGCGAAACACAGTGCAAAAACGAGCATTTTCTATAGTTTTCCGTGAGCCTTTTGATCACAGTATAATTGACCATGGCCAGAAAATTCGTAACCCGCGTACATCTTTGCTTAAATAGCACATAAAACAGAATATCAACTACCAATCACCATAATTTTTTGCTAACCACCTTGTTACTTTTCTATAAAACGAGAGTGATAAGATCGGTCAAGTTAGACATAATGCCGAAAAATCTATTCATATGTCAAAACTGAGGTCATAGTCCCAAATTTATAGGGGAAGCGCATGAACTTGAATCAGCAAATTTGATATTTTCTGTCCAAGTGAGCCGCCTCTTTATGTTAAGTGTGTCAGTAGCAACATCTACATTAATTTTTATTGCGATAGCAATTATATGGACACTCTCGGCTGGTTTACGCCGTCAGCGTCGCTGCCGTCTTTGTCCGCCGCCGTCATCCCCCCGTATATGTATATGTATATATATAACCGGCCCCGCCCGTCGTTCGTGAGCGCGAAAAGACGAGAGGGGGGGGGTCCCTCGAGGGACCTTCGATTTTACGAGCGCGGTCGTCGCGGGCACGCGCGTTATCTCCCCTTCTCGGCGGCCGACAGCGGGGGGCCGTTGTACCCTTCTACGTGCTGCGCTCTCAACGCGAAGAGAATGTGGTGAGCAGTGTCCCTGGAGCGGCCGTATGCTCTTAAAGCAGCGTTTTCCAGAGTTGCGTGAGATCGGATCCAAAAGAGTTAGCTGCCAGCCTCACTTCGTATAACATTACAATTTGTTGCTATCGCATTCATTGCTTCACCCTTGCGGTGAAACTGTGACTTTTTGTATTTAGTAGGATACTGACATGTGAGGTAATACACCTACTTGCCAGAAGTACGACCTCGCAATCTTTATTCTACTTGGCAATCCGAAAGAGTCATTGTGGGAATGCCTCTAAACTTTTTTAATTGATGCTGACCGGTAACCAAATTGATTTGTCAGATCCCCACGCAAGTGTTCACGTTCAAAGGACGCAACACCACGTTGGTAATTAAAAAGTGTGGCAAGCCTCACGCACACAACTGCGAATCGACGTTTTGCGAACCAATTGCCGAGCAAGTTCAATACGCTGCACTGTTTGGCATGCAGTCGAGCATTACGAAACTGTTCGACGTCCTTATAAGTTAATTGGGTAGTTGTGGGCTTGACGACGGCTTACAGGAGTGGTTCTAAAATGGGGATCCTCGGACAACAGGGGGTCCGCGAAGCCCATGTTCAAAGGGAGAAAGTGTTGTTTGAAGCCACACTAGGCCCCGTGACAGCGGCTCCATCCAAATTTTTGGCATGCTTCTTCACATAGTAATCTTGCATTGCGGCGGATCTGACTTCTGTTTCCCCTTCTCCTTGAGAAGGCTGTCAAGCTTTCAACGCGATAGCGTTAAAGAGCTCGTTTCGCAGAAATCCCGGCGTCGGCGTCGTTGGTTGTGAGCGAAAAGTCATCATCTTGTCCATGACCAAAAAATCGAGAAAGATACAAATAAAATAAATAATAACATTTCCGGGTCGGAGTGAGGATCGAACCTAGGCCGTCTGCGTGGCAAGCAGGTGTTCTACCACAGAGCCACGCCTCTGCTTGGAAATAGAGTGAAAATGACTTCCTCTGCTTCGAAATGCAGTGAAAATAACTTTCGTGCTTCGCAAACGCAAGCGTCCTTTACATAGGCGTCGCAATATAACATGTAATATCCCAGTAATATTGCGTGGTACAAGCGCACATTGCCAGCGGGCGTCAGAATATGTGACTATAATAAGGATTTCGTACTTTAAAGCCGGCCACCCATTACTAAAGGTACACACCTTACTACGCGTATTCCCTTAACACCACGTAGTGGGGGCGTAGCAAGTATGCACTAAGTGGTTGAAGTACGCACACGGCACAGGATATCGCTATCGCGTTCAACTCTCAAAGGCGAAGATTAAGGGTCCCCCCAATTTTTTTTGCTCCGATTTTCTGCCACATATGCATACCAAGATTTTTCCAGGCTTGTATACTTGAAAAGCAAATGCTGCTAGAAACACGTTGAATGTGGCTGCAGACCGCGCAACCAATGGCCGAGCTGTTGCGATCGAATTGGCCTGGCACTTTAGTTTGGCTATTTTTTGCCAGCTAGAAATAAAAGATGCCTATTTCATGTTGCATGTCGCGTTAATTTAGGAATCCCCCTTTCTCTCGCTGCAAATGATACCCCATCATTTCCACCGGTCCACAAGGGCTCCCCGAAACATCCATGGTTGAGAACCACTAGCTTACAAGGTACATCGATTACGCCGTGGCGCCTTGTGGTTTACTTACAGTCCCATGTAACGACGCATTCTCGTTCGGGCTAATAGGTCAGTTTCACTGAGGATAAATGAATTGTACGGAGCGCATACGTACATGTCACAAGCAGCGCAGTCGTGCGAGGTCGAGCAGCGCTATCCAATACACAACGGAATCATAGTTGCATACATATGTACCGCTTATTACACTTTTACAGAAGTGGTTAGTAAGTGCCATGTCATTGCAGCCAGTATTGAGCAATATATTCAATACATGGTAAAAGAACATTCGGCAGTTGTTTCAAATCTACCCAATATCAGGATACCCTAAACTTCGATGCGCTGGAACATTAAATACAACGTTATTCTACACCTAATAAATGTGCTAGTGGAGCATCAGTATCCTAGAAAAAGAAAAGTATTCAAGTTTTTGTGTTCTTGTAACTGTATTCCTGTAACTCTATTCCGCGATACTTTTTTCGGCTTTTTTGCGGAGGTATTTCGGAAATATCCCGTTACCTCATAGAAAAATATATCTCAGTATCTGTATTTTAGACTTGGAACGCGTGTAGTTCGAAATCTGTTTTTCGGAATACTTTTCTGAGTATATCCACCCAGCCCTGCTGGCGACCCATATCTTTTACATAAGAAACCGGGGCAATAGTTCGGAGTAGTGTGCTTGCTGGATTTCATTGAATCAGTATTTCTGCGCCCCGGTTTCCTTCGTGAGCACGCAGTGCCTGCTATTATTCCTGTTATCGGTGAACAGAGAGCTATGTTATCTATCACGCTGCAATTCCCATGTCTGTATAGGTTTAGACGTAAAGGTAATTAACCAGAGTATAAGGCGAAACATTGTGCACGTAGCGTCCGCGCACTTTCTAAACTTCTTACTACACTTGGCGCTCATTGTGTACAGTCTTATAATATTGCGTTATTGTGGCCATTGAATAAAACTAATGATTCAAAATCGTGCCGTGACTAGGCGTCATTTCTTCTTGTTAGAACTAAAGCACACGAAGTACTCAAGCAATGTGAACGTTATGGAACCTGCGTATGTGTGAAGCAAAAAATTTGGCAGATCCCAAGAACCATGAGAATCGATGTAATGCGAAGCATGCGGAGGCAAGGTGACTGGGTTGTAATTTCTTTATTGAGCGCAACGTTATGAAATGACGTTAAATATATGTACAAATGCGTTACGCACAGATATATGTTGAACAGTCGCATATGTTTCATATAACCAGTTGTTTACAGTTGCGTAACGATGCCAACAGAAACATGGGTATCACCAACACCAGAAGCGGTAAGCTGATATGTAGCACTTGTGCATGCGACAAGATTTTCACGTTATTCATGTCAAGACCAGCCACACATATTTGTCAACACATCTCACCCTCCAATACAAATTTTGATCTACCCCAAGTTAAGGAGGCGATCACGAGAGCACCCAGATTTAGGCAGATAGATAGATAGATAGATAGATAGATAGATAGATAGATAGATAGATAGATAGATAGATAGATAGATAGATAGATAGATAGATAGATAGATAGATAGATAGATAGATAGATAGATAGATAGATAGATAGATAGATAGATAGATAGATAGATAGATAGATAGATAGATAGATAGATAGATAGAAACGCTAACAGTGCCTGCAGTACGCAAAAAATGCTTCGAATTTAAATACATTCCTGGTCTAAGTAGCCATAACTACCTTGAGCCCGACACCAGAGCAAGAGGAGTGAGGAACAATAGCCCTCTCCGGGTGCCTTATTGGTATTCTGTGCTCTACGCAAATCTTCTGTGACGTCGGTAGTGCTCGCTTTACTCGTGGAACGTCACACGGGGCCTTGCTCTACGTCATGCCAGTGGCGATGTCGCGAGGTGTTGCCAACTCACATGAGCACTCACCCTTAATTTAAAAGCAAATTGAAATATCTGAAACCCGACGTCCGCCACTGATAAGCGGTCAGAAGTGTCCACGTATACAGGGCAATCAAACAACACAAACATCGTAAGGTTTCAATATTGTTGTCAGGGATCCTTCAGCCGGGTTTAAGGTGTGATGCGTAGACTGTAAAAAAAGGGGTATGCGCCACAGAAAGCGGGTATGTGCGAAGCACCTCCTGTCCTCTCATAGCCATGCACAGTATAGTATAGCGAGGAGAAGGCAAAATGAAGTGAGGGTGAGGAGAAAGGAAAGAAAAGGATGGTAGAGGGTAAATTATGGCATAGCTTTGCATAATATAGTTAGCAAGAGGACAGGAAAGGGAAGTAAAGGTGAGGAGGACCTATGCAAAAGTGAGGAGCAGGCTAACGAGGATGTGAGAGAGAAAGCAAGACATGAGAAAGGGTGATGTGAAAGTTAGGGCGAGTGAAAGGAGCAGGTAGGGGAATAAAGATAGTCATAACGAAAGACCAATGAAAGAAATAAAAAGAAGAAGACGAAGAAAGAAGTCATTTTGCGTTCGTCAGGTGGTGGCTTTTGCTTGCCAATAAAGCTTTGCCAAATAGTCAAGCCACTTTTGGACATATTCCTGAGGTAAAAGTAACAGCGAAAACACACAAGACGTCCCACATAAAATATACATGACACACACGAGCGCCGATTTGTGCTCGTGTATTTGCGCTGTTACTTTTACCTCAGGAAGGTGTAAAATCTAGGCCCAAATGAAGTTTTATCAAGTTTGTACGATTCCGACAAAACCGGGGAAAAGGCAAGTTAAGAAACCATATAAAAGCTATAAAATGTCAACATGAGCCTAGAAAAGACAAAAATGCCAAGTTAAGCCTCGTTAAACCTACTTTTATTAAGGAATGCCACGCAGCTCCGCTGTTCCTTCAGGCTGCTGCTCCTTTAGCACCGCTAGTGCGACGCTGCCCTACATTTTAATACGAATGTGTTTTATGTCTGGGAGAGGTAAAGGGAAGTAAAGCATCATGACCATGGCGTCCACGATTCGCTCTTGCAACGCGTCGTTGCTATGCCTCCGTCCCATTCAGCATATTTGCAATAGAAGAAACGCAATTTTGTCAACGTCTTAACACATCGCGAGCGAGGTGGCGACCTGAGCCCAAGCCTTGCATTTATAAGCGTAATCACTTAGAATGGTAGTATATCCTGCTAAATAAATAATTTCAATAGTTCCGTTCTCGGTTTAATGGGGTCATGAAAGTCGCGGAAGTTGCACGCGAAAGATCGTTTACATCCGTGTTTCCACCCTTACCATACCCACGTCGTGCTCGTGCGTTCTGTAATTCCTGCCATCTTGGGTGGCTCACAGCTGTGATCTGTTTCACAAACGCACTCAGGACACGTCAGTGCCTTGGTTTTCAGCAAATAGGCGCAGTGCCATTCCAGTGCCATCAATAGGTTTCTACCTATTGTTAGGTAGGTTTCTACCAATAGGTTTCTACCTGTTGATGGCACTGGAATGCGATCACCAGGTGCAGAATGTTCGCTGTGCGCTCGCCTCAACTATATGCATATTGGCTGTAAAACATGGCACCTGTGCGCATTGAAGGCTTTTGACAGGACATTCAACCGATTTAACATGACTTCATGGTCCATTGATGCTCGTTCGCTTTACACAAGCTGTGTTATGAGTGGGGCCATAGGCGTGCGCACGGGAGGGGGGGGGGGGGGGGCTTTCCTACTCGCCTAAGAGGGGGGGTGCGCAAAATCTGCCCTATGCATTGACTTAGTAGGGCCTGGGAACGCTGCGATGATCCTTTGCCCCCCCCCCCCCCCCCCCCTTTTTTTTTTTTTGATGGGGGAACCCTGCGCACGCCTGAGTGGAGCCGATTATGAAACTTACATGTTTTTTTTTTCTTTATTCTTACTAGGCGACCACCAGCTCCGCAGTGACTCAGTCTCGCGCCACTAGTGCAAGCTATTTTTTTTACAAGTCGATCGTGCTGGTTTCACAGTTAAACAAACGCTGAACCTTCGCGTGGCCGCACTCGTGAAATCCATGCGCCGGTGCGACAGCGCTCCCTCAAAATCTACTCTATAAACACATGACACGTAAACGAAGCTACTGTGTCGAGAAAAGACGTAGGTTCACGCGTCAAAGCATGCAGGCATTAGTGATCGGCACGTTATAAACAAAGCGGTGTACATACGATGAGCTCCGCTTCGTAGGGAAGCTTGTTGACGCTTGTCTGTGGCAAACACTTGGAGCGCATGGTGACATTGTCGTCCCACACAGCTGTGACATCGGGCACATGTCCACTATTATAAAGTGCGGCTCCTTTGCGCACACTATCGCCGCAAAAGTAATTATTTGGGACGCGCACAAGCGGCATATCGCACGCGCGCACTTCCGTCATGCTTGCAGTGAAAGGAGGCGTCTGCTACGCGACGCGCTTGCGGTTCTGACGGCCGCCGCTATGCGGCTTTCAGTATGACGGAGAGATCAAGCATTTTTAGGATATTATTAAGCGGTCGCGCACACAGCTTCAAAATCAAATACGGTGACTTACAAGTTGTAACGCCTTGTTACAGCTGTTGTCATTTAACCATCTACCGGAACGTAGAGAAAAAAAAGTCATCTGCAATTGAAGCGCAGTTCATATAGCTCTCGTGCTCATTTTCTGGCAGTGTACTGATGATATCTCTCTGAACTTTCTCTGGTACTAATTCTTTGACAGTCGACATTACTTCTTTTAAAAGACATATTTTTTATTGGCTTTATTTCAGCAGGCAATATTTTTGCAAGGACAAAAGTTGTAGTCCATATTACTGTCGACGGTGGTGCTGACGCACTCGACCTCACCTGACCAGCAAAAGGCTCATGCTGCCAGCGCGAGGCTTCACAGACGTATATTGGCTTGTTTATTTGGGAACTTCCATATGATCTACTAGTGTAACACTAATAGTGCACCTAGTAAGCAGAACACTCGCGAGAAACTGCACTCAGATTTTATCAGCTGCGTCGCAACCCGCAGCCATTTATTGCCAGCAACTGCTAATGATGACTTTATAACATTTCTAAGTAGGTGAACACATATTTAAGAATTGGCTGTTTTAGATGTGAAGCATCTTATGGCGAAGCTTAATCCGGTGGTGGTGTGCGGCGTGACCACCCTTACTGCGCATGCGCAAACCCTTTCAAAAAACAAAAATAAAAAACCACCTCTCCCCCTCTCTCTCCTCTAGGCATCCCTCCCCGCAGCAACCACACCCTCACTGCGCATGCGCGTCCCCCCCTCTCTCTCCTCTCCTACGCTCCCCCCCTCTCTCCTTTAGGCATCCCTGCCCGCGGCGTCCACACTCCCACTGCGCATGCGCGTCCCCCCCCTCTCTCTCCTCTGCTACGCTCCCCCCCCCTCTCTCGCCTCGCGATGCCGATGCAGGCAGCGTCTGCTAGCGATTTTCTTGGTTGAAAAAACCGACTGCTCGCGCTGCACAACCGTTCACTGGCCACCCCGTATATATGGCACTGGATCTTGACCTTCCAGGTGGTGCCGGTGGAAGATTTCTCCTGTGCGTTGTTGAACAATAAAAATTCGCAGTGTGCGCGTTAACTAAAAGCGGACTGCGGGTCTCTGTGTCCAGTCGGAGTCTTCTGTCTCTCATTGCCCATTAGCAGCGATTGGCATGTTCCAGTAGGAAACACTGCTCCATCACTGCGTGCTTTGCGCCTCCCCAGTTTTCTCTCCTGCACAACGCTGCGATGAGCGCCAGCGTCAACGCCACCGCCTGTGTAAGTATTAGCGCCCGCTGCTTCGCATCTACACATGGTTCCCTTTAGTGGGAGATGGCGTAATTTTTTTCAGTCTTATTTCGTAATTAAATTTGTCACATTAATAGATTTCATGTGATGAATCTTATTTTTTTCTCATTGGGACAAAGGGCGTGGTTTTTTTTCATACATCGCTTTCCTTCCTTTCCTGGATTAGTTATTGTAGTATTAGCCAAGCTGTTAGCCCTTGGGCCTTATACTAAAGTGTCTCATAATCGAACCTAACTTCTTGTTCTTCTTTAATGTTTGAACCCAGCAAAATCGAAGGTAGCTATTTTTTTTTTTTTCACAGACGACATTCCATGCTCGAGCACGAGGTCTCGCTTGTCGCGCCGGGCTCTCCGATGCCGGAGCGGGCGGCGCCCGCGACGGGTCTGGTCCGATGAACCACATGCTCTGGGAGTGCCCCTATTTTCAGCGCCACACGGATGAAGAGATTTCGCAAGACACTTTTTATTCGCTGCTCAAGAGCCACGACTGGTTCCAACAACTCCAGGCAGTCCAGAAGGCCATCGACACGGCGGTGAGGCTTGGTCTTCCCGTCCCGACGTGGGAGCGGCCCGCGGTCCTCCCTCAATGAAAACTGGGGGATGACTTCTTCAGGACTTTAATAGTTAAAGTTTAGTACCTAGCTACCTACCTACAGACGACATTCGAGGTCTAATTCACAAAGCGTGATTGCGATCTATATCATCTCGGTTGGATATTGCTTGACAAAGAGGGAAGCAATGCGATGTTTAATAAACCATGCGCTATTTAATATCAGCAATTTAGCGCTAAGCTGTTTAGATACTCATTAAAAAATATTTCCTTCACTATTGTTGCTTTGCTGTAGAAATGGCATCGTGTTGGAATTGTAACCTAAAGCAGTCGTACAGGGCATAAAATTGGCCCACTCATTACCGTTGCTCAGATCAACGTATACCAATAAAGCGTTCAAGTGTTCATTATTGAGGAATACAAATGCAGCGGTTTTAGTTGTTTTCGCAGGAATAAGAAATCGGAGCCAGCGCTCCCTGCACCCGACAAAACTTGACCGACAGGATTTCTTTTTTTTAAACATGCCCAACAATGTGCCTTAGTGAATTTTCTAGTGCACCATGAAATATACGAATATTTGAAAAAAAAATTTCGAGGGTACGCAGTCTTCGGTAGCCTAGGCTACCGAAGACTGCGTATAAATTTTTTGGCGCTCTTTAGCCATAAGCCCCACTAATCATCATCTTAGTGTAAATTATGGAACAAGTTTCCTTTCCGAGGTCATACTTCATATCTTTTAGAGAACCTGTTACTCTGCCTGATTGTTTTGTAGTCATGAACTGAAGATGCCTTATTGGAATTTGCAGTAATTGTTCATTAAGATTCTTTGCTTAAAGTTCATAAAGACTGTTTGCTCGTCAAGGAAATGCGGCACATGGACCATGGTAGTCAGTCATTTTCTCTGTATAATAACATGAAGAAAGGTGCATGAAAATATGCGAAGCAAACAGCATCTTACTAAACCAGACAAACAGGTTTTGTCGCAAAAATGGCATTTGGTAAATGCACTTTGAAGTTTATTTACGCAGTCCTTCTGGCCAATAGCTTTTGGGGTAAGTTCTTATTTTTCTTTCAGCGTCCTTGCAATGCATCTCACATCTATATTTATCGGCAAAATAGTTACAGCCGCCTGGAGTAAGCACCTCTTCTTCGCACTTCTGTGTTGTCCTATTGTAGTACCATTTACGCTCGTTGTCCGTTACGCGGATGTAAGCGCCTCCAACTGGTTTAGGGCAAAAACACGCTGTAAGAAATTAAATGACATTATGCAGTAATTTCCAAACAACGGGGAACTATGCGGCGTTTTTGCCTTGCGTAGTTGCATGTGAGATTGCATCAGCAGAACGCATACTCGCCATAGGAGCAGATGTTTTATAGAGAAATATTTTGCAACTATTCAGCGATTTCTTAGCGCCTCGTGCAGACGCTTAATGATCAGTATTTGGAATATCCCCACAACAGAGCATCTCATACTTGCGCGACTACGCAAAACATTGTGGCATTCGTAAATGTGCAGAACATTTAACCAGTGAAGGTTCAATTACGCTTGAGATTCAAGTGACACTTTAGCACCTTCCCACTTTCTCAGCCGAAAAGATACTACCGTGGAATATCTTACAGCCGAGTGCACAGGCTGGAAATATTTTTACATCACTTTCAATGTTTATGTTCACGTTATTATCTCTTTCAAGCAAATGTTATACACAGCTGTAGTGTAAAAAAGGTCAGCGTTAATGCCGAATGCCGGCCAGAGAAAATCGCAACATGCCACGACTTGCTTCCGAGCATGCCAGAATGACAGAGGAACCAACCACGTGATAACACTGCGGTTCCCGGCAGAAAAGAGCTGATCCCAAAGCCCCTGTTTCGAGAACTCATTACACTTGCTCCCCCCACCACCGGGAACTTGCGATAACCTTTTCTGTTGCAGCTATATATACACCTAACGCAACACTTACGTCTCCTACAAACCTAACACTTACCCATTGCAGACATATGGTTTGAAAATATTAATCACCCATGAAATCAATACTAACGAGTTCACACACAGCCATAACTGAAAAAAAATTGACGGACACTTTGTACATTCCAAAGTGTGTTCGGCGAAAGCTTGTGGCGATTCGACTGACTATGCCATGTCTTTTCTTTTACACTCTCGGTGGGATGGCACACAAATGGGATGTGTGCGTGTTTTCTTATTTAATTCTTTACCGCGAATCGCAGCGAGACGCGAGACTAATCTTCCTCCGTTCGCATGCGTTCGTATTTTCTCGCGCTTTGCGCATCGCGCAAACGCCATCCGCGTTCCAGCGCTTAAATTGACGGACCCTTTGTAAATTCCTAAGTCTGTTCCGCGAACGCCTGTGTCCATTGAGACGGCGTCGGTCAGAATGATTGCAAACGCTGGGCACAGCGATGCTACGCAAGAAAAACGCGAGCGCTGTAGAGTCCGACGCGACCGGCGTCCGTTTGCGCACCCCGGCGGCCACCTGGCTCCATGCCAGGGCACGGACGGACGGACGGACGGACGAACACGGACGGACGGACAGACGAAGGGACGGATGGACGGATGGACGGACGCCGGATGGACGGACGCCGGATGGATGGACGGCCGTGAGCATGACACATTAAAGGCTTTCGCCTTAAAAGCGCGCGGCGCTTCAAATAGAAGACGTTTCCATAACAACTGCAAAGGTGGTGGTTGTGATGTTGCAGCAGGCGTGGCTAGCGAACTGCCTAACATAAGTTAGGGCTTCCATTGTTCAAAAACATGGAGCCAAACTGCATGAGAAACATTTGAAGGCCATTCACTGCGCTTCAGCGTACCTTGTATGCACTTCTAGAACTTGTGGACTCTCTTTCTGTAAAATGAGCAAACCTTTTTTTTTTTTTAAATGCGAATGCATTTCTTAGTCGGGCTATGTCAGGCGGCGTTGTCCGCGGCGGTGTCCGCGCGCCGGCAGGTGTTATCTCTCCGCTCTCACTCCCTCTCCCATAGAAACAGCTGCGGGCGCGCGCGCTTATCCTCGCCCCTAGCAACCGGAGCATGTGGTGCGAGAGAGTGTAGGAGAGGGTAGGTGCAGTGCTTCGCCGCTCCTTCTCTCGCCGTTCGCTCTCTCTCCTCCCTGCGCCCCACTCTCCCGTCCGCTCGCGCCTCACTCTCGACCGTTCGCTGGCTGGGCGCCTCTCAAGGCGATGGCAGAAGTGGGTGAAGGCGAAATCTCTCGGCGCAAGAAATGCATTCGCATTTTCTCACGATTCCCTTCGGGGAGGCGGGGACATATTTTTTTCGTATAGGCTGGCATGCTGTCCTTTGTAGAATGCTGGACACTAACGTCGTTGTGTATACTCTACTCCACGAAACTGCTGTGGCATATTGGTCTTGATCAAGTAATCGTCACCGCCGTCTTCACGAACTAGACCGAGGCATGCAAGTTAAAATACCGTCAGCCATGAAAAGGTGCAGTTCAAGTCTACCGCACAGACTACGCCTAGGTGTGGCGTGCACTGGTCGCTACCTGCTCCTTATCGGCCGTGCAGAGAGTCTGAATTGCAAGGTATGTGGCACTCCGGAGACCATTAAACACCTCTTCTGTGTCTGTCCGCGATACAGCTGACAAAAAATCGATGACCACCTTTTTAATAATTTCGGTCAAGCAAGACGTATCGGAAAAAGTTATTTTGGGACCTACACGTCATCAGCGTAATATTTTCAAAGCTCTGAACAAGTTTTTGCGTGAGACGGAACTCGACAAAAGACTGTAAATAACTTTTGGGCATTCGAGGTTGCGATCCATCACCACCTGCATCCCTCATCATCAACACCTTTTCTATTTACTGTCTTTCCCACCCCCTTCCATTTCCTACAGCTGAGTAACAGGTCAGAAAATTGATTCAGGCCGACCTCTCAGCTTTTCTCTCATAATAAACCTCTCTCTCTCTCTACATTTATTTTAATATTTTATTTACAAGTCTACTTCTCGCGGAGAAGAATACATAAGCTGCTCTCGCGAGTATTGTGCTTACAATTTTTCTAAATATATTACCATAAGTAATACCTTCTGAATGAGAACTCACCTCGAGGATACACACAGTGTCCATCTCTCAATTTGCAGTCTGCAGCGAAAAGGAAATAATGCAAAGCCTTAAAACGAGAATATATTGCAAGCTCTCGGAACGATCACACGAAGCGACAAAGGTCACTGAGGTTTATTCGCTTTTGTAGAGCACCACCTAAACATCTGTTTCCTTATGAAATCGCGCAAATTATTTCCCATGTCAATACACCTGTCTAGAACACTGAAGGGGCGCGCTCCGTACAGCACATGCGACGTTTGCCGGTTACACCTCGTTTGGACGAGCTGAAGTTGTAGCCTGCGTTTTCACCTAGGATGAATTCTCGTGTGTGGGCTATCTCAAACTACTTGTTACAGGTATACACGGCGCCGGAGCATGCTGCAATTTGCTGGAGCGTGCCGTTCCAGCGTTCTGCACAAGTGTTTTCACATCTATTCTAGAGAACCAAAGGGACGACTTGTGTTATGTGATAGAAACCATTAGAGTACTAATATCCGGCAGCCTTACCAACGTTAATAAAAATAGCAGGAAACCCCGTGCCCCACTCGTCATTTTATTAGGAACGTCACTTAGGTAATGCAGCAATTCGAAAAGTGTGTTTAATATCGGCATACACTATACAAAGGCAAGAACATACTCACCAGATACCGTGAAATTTACAACACGCGAGTGTCCTGAAAGATGAAAAAATGCGGTGCATGTTTATGCTGGTTGTTTTATCTTGGCTTTCTTTAAATTAAACTCGAGAATTTTTCTGTTCTTCTGATTGCTTATTCGAACGGAATATTTATACAGTATGTTACTGTTACTAGAGGTGCACAATATTAATGAGAACTAATAGACAATGATGGAAAGGAAATGATGCCAAATAATATAGTGCCTACTCGCTTCACACAAACATCTAGATGAAAAGTTCCAGACACAGGAGAACAATGCGAATGCAACGAAAATAAAACAGGTGTCAAATTCGGCGTAAACACAATACACTATTTCTGGGCATCACCAGACTACTCATTATGACACGCATCCTTATTTCGTGCTTCTGAAAGTGCTTCATGTCATTATAGCCTCTAAGGAAATCAGTGTAGTTTTGTAGTGTCGCTGCATTCGAGGTAAGATATATATATATATATATATATATATATATATATATATATATATATATATATATATATATATATATATATATATATATAATATACATATATATATATATATATAATATACATATATATATATATATATATATATTATATATATATATATATATATATATATATATATATATATATATATATATATATATTAACAATCTTGAAAACTGAAGCACTGAAAAACGGAGTAGAGAAAATCATTTCTATTTAGTCCGAGTATACTCGCCATTCCCCGTGAAGATAAACGTTTCCGTTACCTTCCGATTTACATTTAGTGTTAGGTTCATGGTTTAGAGCTCCCATCTGTCTCTTTGGTGCACGTTACTATTTAGGTGCAAAATAAAGAACCACAAGCGACCGACATAAACCAGGAGTTCCCCGCTACTGTACGCCACACCTCGCGGTTGTCGAACGCTAATGGCCAGCATTTAATTTTTCTTGGCGGCACGAATTAAAGTGGGAGGCAGGTTTGATGCAGTTAAACAGCAGCGGAGACAAGAAATCAGTTCTAATTGTAGGGTGTTGTCGGAGATAGGGGCACGTCTACCTCCCCTGCTTTATTCGACTCCCCAACGGTTTCCCTTTGGATACGCGTAGTTTAACATATAAAGTCAACCCTGGTATATTGTCTGGCAGCAGCTTTTATCACATCAGCTTTTCGGGCCAACTGGTAGCTGCCAGGACATGACCTCATCGTCTCAGCCTACTTGCTTTGTGTGTTGTGGTGACACACTGGGAGGCCAACTCCATAACTGGAAGAGCTGGCACTACCGTGCGCGTGACGGTGTATGAAGGTCACAGCGGACGCGTCGTCTGCTTCGGAAGCGTCGATGCGAGCTCAAAACAAAATTTTAGAGTGACACTTGTGTTACTTACTTCAGTGCGCTTAGATATCCACGGCGCCTGTCACATTTCGATGGATGCTAAACGCTAGAGGCCCGTCATAGAACACCAGATAGTCGACATTTCCCGAGCCCTCCACTGCTGCGTTTCTTGTAATAATGTCTTGGCTTTGGTATATTAAACTACAGATATTATTACTACTGAAGGAGCTGTGAGTTTCCAATTAGAGTGTCTCCTTGACGACACAGGAAAGCACTTCCGTTGCTTATTACGATGTCATCAATGAAATATGCGCTTTTCGTAAAAAGCATCTGATACATGTTCGAAATAATATGCTTCCCACAAGCAATCGTATAAAAGCTTCTCTACAGTATGTATTTATCACAGAGGCCAATATTCTATTTTTTAGAACTTGATCGTTCATTGGGCTTTGATCTTTGAGTAGATCATATTTTTTAAATGTTTAGTATGCGGTGCGTTACAGCAAGACAATTCATTTATGTGTGCGAGACATGTATGGAAAAGTCAAGCTTTCTTTAAAAGCTCGGACAGAAATCCAACTTTATTTTTTTAATTAATATGTCGCGTAAACAAACAATGTTGATGAGCAATAATCTCAAATATCTTACGCACCTGCCTTATACTGTCCTCTATAGTGTCCTCCGGACTGTGAGCGCACTGTCGAAGATTAGAGAAAAACGATTACCATTATTTCCTTTGTATGGTAACACAGTCCTGATACACATTTCTGACAGGACAAAATTTTCGATGTAGATTAAACAAGTACTGCAAGCAATCTCTTGTTTTATTGTTGTTGTTTTTATAATTTAGGAGCATTACATTTCAAAGCGTAGTGTACATGCCAAGGTGGAGCGCCTGTTAGTACACTTTCCCATACAATGCTCTCGAATGTTTACCAGAAAGCAGAAATTGTAGATCAGACTTTCAGCATTCTGGTCACAATATAGGTAAACGGTGCGGCTGCAGCCGAGATTCAAGGGCGTGATTTTGTGCTTAATAATATACAACAATCGCTTCATTTAAACTAGCGATGTTGAGCATACAATTACGATGTGCCATTAAAACTACGAAGCAGTAGCAGTAGCAGTGGTCATTGTCTACCACATTCACATATGATCTCATCGGTAAAAATGACGCCTCATTGCAAGGTTTTAGTACCGCTTCATCCCTGCGCGGAATAGACAGCACCCCCACAGCACACATGGAGGAGCGGCCTTCCTAGAGCCCGTTATAAGTTTTCTTAAGGCTCCTACTGCCAGCGTGTTTGCGAAATACCCACCACACGATTAATCATCATTTTTCGAAGTATCGAAGTACCCACTACGCGTAGCAGAGGCATTATGTGTTGCAACGTAGCTCAACAACTTGTAGATTGTGTGACTGATGACGAATGCGATCAGTTATAGCTGAGCCCTCTGTACTGGGCGGACAGCTTTAAGCAGACCATCCCTTAAGCAATTCATTTGACGTGACGCTTTGTGTGACTCTATGTTTTTGCCACGCAATATTTGCATAGCCGCTAAAATGAATCCTCGCCCCCATTACGCCTCTATGCATGGGCAGCTTAGAGCGCTCACGTCGCTCAACGGTAGAAAGCTGGACTAACACGGAGAATGCCTGGGTTATATTTCACTTCGAACCCTGGCGTTTTTATTATTGTGTGCGATAGCACCGGGGCACACCAGTGGAAGGGGCAGTGGCAGGGGCGGCAGACGACTTCACCATCAAAATCGGTTGTTGCTGCGAACGCATAACAGCTTACGCTGTAAAAGATAAGCAATTAGCCGGCATGCTATATATCGCATAGCATGCTGCAACTTTGACATCACACTCGTCTTGCGCGCAGCGCCCTTTTGAGGCACCGCGAGTCTCCCAAAAGAAGGCCCATATTCAGTAACCCCAGACCGCTTCCTGAACGTAGCTCGCGCGTTGTGCATGTTGGACGGGGTGCTCGGCGGGCATTTGCAGTGTGGCTCAAGCACACAGACAGTCGCAAAGTCTTGGGAGGCCGGTGCAATGTGACTGTAAGCAGTAGATAGTGTCCCGCCGACATAGCTGAGACGCGCAATCGATGCGGCTTCTGTGACCGTAGACCCAGCGGGCACAGCTGGATAGCCGGCCTCGATAAGCAAAGTTTCGTTGTGCAGCAGTGTTGTTTTTTGCAGATTATTCGCTGTGTCAAATTATGTCGTCCCTCATACACAAAAAATATGTCATCTAGAAGCACGAGATTCTAATTTTTGTAGTTTTTTGTGCTACTGTTCGAGCTCGCTTGCAACTGACCGACTGATTCCGCGTCCATGTATTACGTGTTTTGCTTTCACGTGTAAGCGTACCTTCGTTCGATTAAAGGTTGAAACACTATGAGGTAAGGAATTTCACGCAGCATGTTCTGGCTGATGTGGTCTCTTGCAGCACCCTCTTAGTCCCCTGCCATTGCACATATGGTAACCGCAGTAAGGCTAGTTAAAGGGATGGGAGATTTTTGTTCTCTCTGTGGTTGACGTGAACCTCTGTTGGTTGAATATGGAACCATGATATACAGCGTCGAATGAATAATCTAGATGACCAAGTAACGCATCTTTACTGAGAATAAAATTAAGTCAAGGTGGGATCGCAGATTTTTGTTTTTATTTTGCTGTATAACTAAAGTTGATCTTTTTACGCGTGTCAGGAACCATCAGATTCAGTAGAATGTGCACTTGGAAAGCTGGAGGCTCGTACTGGCGAAAACGTGCTTTAGCAAGGTACTCCAAGCATGCCACAGTATGTGTCGTTCACTTTCACAGTGTTTTTCTACGTGAAAAGACGCTAGAATGGTGCTGCCTTCTTCGCTACACCAAGGCATTGTGCAACCATTTTCATGAACGCCGTCAAGCTGCCACCATGAATGCCCCTCAGGTGAATTCACTGTCTTTCTGCCCGCAACATAAACTCAATCTGAATACTTGCCGACTGGCATTATCCTGAGAGAAATCTTTAATTGCGCAGTTTTCATGCTTTGCACAGTTTCATCAATATAATAGGTCATCATGCTCACTAGCTGTGGCGTGTGCCTTTGTCTGCTTTTACTTAAACGTTCCGCACATTAGCACTTTCTTAAGACATTTCGTTTTAAGCTCGTACACCTCAATGAAGACTTCATAACAAAACACACATTTTTCAATACCATTGCCATAATGCGGGCTAGGGTCGTTTAGCCTCTCGAGGGCAGGTATCCTTGTTATAACAAAAATATTCGATCCCCAAGGGCACTGGCCATTTGGTAATCTTTACTTTCCCAAAATAAGAGGCACAATGGTCACAGTATGAACCATCCCAATATCTTTTGGCAGGAGTGAGATAATCACTGAGCTGGTGACATAGGCTTAAAATTTTAACCTCCTGAACAGGAAACAATGAAATAAAATTATTGCCACTGCCATTGTACCCATAAGCCTGCAGGTGACAAGCGGACTTGTCTTCTTCACGGCGGCAAACAGTTACATTCGTGAAGAGGGCAAGTCCGTTCGTCGAAACATCGGCTCCAGTGACACCCCAAGTTAAGGAATTGTTCATCTGATCAAGCTTCCCTCTTGCCCCCAACTTCTGTCTTTTTAAGCTTAACTCAATAATATATAGTGCTCTAGTTGTTAAAGATTTTACCCCTACCGGGCTTCTGTAATGTATCTCCAAGAACTTGTGTTTCAGACTGTGCTCTTTGCAGGGTCGAGCGGCTTCCCGTTCAGCATACAATGAATTATGTAATAGTGCAAAATGCGCTTACATGCTTGGGCTTTTGGCAATGCCTTCTGCTTCGGCTCTCTGTACCACCGGTAGGCTGCGTTTGAAATATGGGCATGCTCAACAAACACACATATACACGCACCTAGATAGATATAGAAGTGAAGAAGATCAACGTTTCGGCCCCGCTGAAGCGTCGACAACAAAACTGCCTGCGCTCTCGCAATCTATTTTCTAGGAGGACACACACACACACACACACACACACACACACACACACACACACACACACACATATATATATATATATATATATATATATATATATATATATATATATATATATATATATATATATATATATATATATATATATATATATATATATATATATATATATATAAACATGGCGGAGAATGAAGCCCACTAGCTCCGTTAGTAAAACGGAAGCGAGAAAGCACGATGTGAAAACAACATATATATATATATATATATATATATATATATATATATATATATATATATATATATATATATATATTTACTCCTTCTTTCGCACTATATATATATATATATATATATATAGAGAGAGAGAGAGAGAGAGAGAGAACGAAAGAGGGAGTAAAAGCTCAAGTTATTATTCAATCAGTGAGAAATTCACTTAGACCACCTGATCGATTCAAATTGACTTATGATTTATTAAATATGACACATGAATTACTTGTGCACTCATATCCGTTTTTCTAACACAATAATGTTCAAGTTACTTGTTACTGTAGCTGTACAAGTGATTCAAACACAAACAGACTTATTAGAGAGTCCCTCGAGTGGGGTCAGCTATGACCTAGGCGCTGAAGACACGCTATGAGTAAAATAATGTCCTTCAAGTGGTATTGAAACAGGGCTCTAGATATTCGTACGACTTTTCGCGGTATCAATGCTTAAAATAGATATGTAATACAGGTGTGACAATGACGAGTGCGTATTGTAAGTGAAGAAAAAGTTGACATTGGGCTAGTTGGTTAAACATGAAGACTCGTCCACGTTTTGGGTTCACAAGGCAGCTCGTCCATTCGCTCCGCAGAGCGCCAGTGCATCATCCGAAGGTGCCATTTCTGGACATTTTCAAATTCCGCCATGTTGTCGGCTTCCCCCATCGGTTAGCTTTTATTGGCACAGGGGCTGCTACGGCCTCTGTGATTCCGTTAAAATACCGCCATTACAAAAAAGATCGTCAGTTTTTGACCAAAAGCGATTCTTACGAATGACTCAACGCCTGGTCAGGCTTTCAGTTTCTTCGCTGCAAAATCACGCAGAAATCAAGGCAGTCCTTTTGCGGTTCCCTGTTAAAGAGCACTCACCAACCCCTCGGTGGTGTGAAATCCATAATCAACACTGTAAATGAGCCATCAATGTGTCCGACACCAGTGAGGTCTTGGCATTTGGATTGACCATGACTTCGCTTCTTTCGTAAATGTTGATTATGTTAACGAAAGGCGGCAAACCTTCACTGAACACGATTCCTTACCCGCGTTAATGCACTTAATTGTGTCCAAGATGGGGAAAGGCACCTCTTTTTACATTGAGAGTACAAAAGCAGAATTAACGTCCTTGTTCCGATGATTCTATATATATATGCATACATATACAATCATTTCCCCAGGGTAACGCAGGCTTTGAACTCTCATTGAATGAACCACATGCCGCGCCTTGATGCGTGAGTGCAAGAAGTTTTTGATTTCAGCGTTTCATATATCAAATGGAATGAGGATAGCTCGAAACATGCATATGCACAAGTTCTTGGAAGAATTATGCACGTTCATGAGCTCTGAGAAGCATTAGTATCAAGCACAAAAGAAGCACAAATTGTGGCTTGGGAGTCACGGTAAAAAACTTGACAAAACGTACCAGTACTTCCCCATGCGAGTAGAGGTACGACGTTCGAAAGAATGAGGAATCAGCAGAAAAGCAGTCTTGTCCATGGTGGCAGACGGATGTACCGGAAGAGAACGTTCTCCGGAGAGCCTTCGTCACGTCTTAAATACGATGGTAGATATGACCAATATCTAAAAGAAAAATCAGTTGCTAGACGGGAAGTACATTTAAGAAAATGTACCAGCCTATTCTGTGACATTAACAGGCAAATTTTCTTTCATTCATACTGGGAGTCAGTTAGGTTTTACTACAGTGCCGTGTCTGATATTAATAGTTTTAATAAGAGCCAATACTTCTCTTAATTATCTCCAGAAGGTATCTTAAAGTGGGTTTTTCAGTCGGTTACTATTGTTTTAGAAGTCCGTCTTCTTTATTCCTAAGGATAGTATTTTGAGTAATATAGTTCTGTCTGCCGTTGAAACATGGTATACAGGGAAAGATGGTATCGTTCATTGGTAGAACAACTATTGCACATATAACTGAAGATGCATGCGATCTTAACGAAGAGCTGTTGCGGACAGCAGAAATGAAAGGCACCCAAACAGATAGTCATTACGTCAGAACAGTTCTGCTCTCATTAGACAAATGTCATTACAAGTTCAGAAAGGTGTGCACTTGTTAGCGTAGATGTCTTATGCAAAACGAAACGACAACGTCGCTCAGACGGTGTAAGAGCTAGCTGACGACATACTGATAGTTCGGAGGGTTTAATGGAGTAATCTTCACTGCTGACCAAAGGTCTCTAAACTATTATGAGTTTTTATTTGCAAAACAACCTATGCCTTGTTCAAGTTATTACTATAGCAATGCGACACCCGTAAGCGTATTTTTAGTTTGCAGCGAATGTATTGTCTCGAACAACTACGATAATAGTGATCTAATGTAACCAGTCCAAATAAGTTATGCGAATACTCTTACAAATCAACATTGCCGTATACTTGTCTCCTGACGCAGATTTCTGTTTCGTCTAGACGGAAAGAAATAGAGGCTTGCACCACAGAATTCCATAGACGTGTACAGAAAGATAGGCCATATTTGATGCAAGCACAATATTCAGCTTGAAGATTATTGAAGATCATTCAGAGACGATGGTGGCACGAAAGTTAATAGCATCATCAACCATTCCATTTTTGTTTTGCCTTTTTAACCCCTGCCATATCTAACACAATGCAGTTGATGAATACCGAGGGTGCGGTAGTCTTCACAGTTGTCATCGTTGGGATAAATACCGATGGTTGACACTGAACACTTGAACCATGGACCCCGAGCGTTACTGGTTAGCAGTGATATTTGCAAGTAATTCGCTGCCTTTTCATCGAGTACGGGAAGAGGGCATGCACCCTACACTAATTAACTATGGCACTCGTTTGTTGTTCGCTGTGTTTTGCAAGAGAAGTGCATTGACCAATGGCCTCTTAGCTGTTTCGAGTGGACATTTGAATGTTCTTAAACGAGGCGACCTGGCCCGAACTAGAAATTCGCTGGATCTCAAAATAAAGTGGTTTCATCCTTTCAGGAGAAATAAACCTGTGGAAGTTAGGCAGGCAAGGCGCGTCAGCGGCCAAAAAATCTCTAAGGCCTCGGCCTAAATTACAAAGTCGCTGCAAATAGCCAATCATTATGCCAGATGATATCTACGTCTCCCTGCAAAGTTCGAACATGTCAGCTGTAATAACGTAAACATTTTGATTTTTAAGAGTAGCTGGAGAGATCAGGTCTTTGTGTTGTAACCCATGACATTATATCTGACTTGCTCGTCTAGTGAGGTCCATGAATGAGAAAGTACTCCAAAACCTCAAACTACGTCAGGTAATTAACGTATTTGTGCTTACACATGTGAAACATCGATATTGGATTGGATTGGATAAACTTTTATTGGGTCCTCCGAAACACATCACTGTGTTGCGGGCCGCTCCCACGTGGGGACCGAGAGACCGAGCCCCTCAGCCGCCTCGCGGGCTTGGTGGACAGCCCGGAGCTGATCTGCCAAGGATGAGCTGCGGATTGCCGCCTCCCACCTGGCAGAGGTGCTGTTAGGTAAATGAGCGAATTTGGTACACTGCCAGAGCATGTGATCTAATGAAGCTCTTTCCCCACAATCTGGGCAAAGATAACTTGGGTATAGGTCAGGGTAAATTATAGGGAAGATTTAAACATTTACATGTGAAACTTCATACAATGAGTATTTGTCTATTTACCAAATTATTTTTATGCTCCACAAAGGGACCATATCTTCGTAATGAAGGCATATTTATATTTTTTGGAAACACAAAGCCACGGCATTTTGAATACGGGTGCCTCCATTTGACTATATGGAGCAAGGGGTACTGTCACTTCATGTCATTTGACTTCTTTCTTAAAAGGGTCAGGGGTCATTGTTAAAATTGGGGACACACAAAAGCGAATTTGTAAAAGAGCAAAAACTTCAAAAGGGGGTAAAATTATTCAGAAAAGAAGGACCGAAATTATTTCCAAAATGACGGAATTGGAGAAATTAATATACAATGGAATAATCAAGCTTCCATCTGGGACACTATGGCAGAAAATAAAACAAATGTGTGACAATATTCAAAAGTGACCAAGGAAAAAAATATGCTTGATTGCTACGTCGTAGGAATCGGTATAACACGACAGAAAAAACGTGTCCTTACAGAAGTAGATGAATGTTTACTGGACGTCGATATAAGAGAGCTCGCACAATGTCTATTTGTGTGTGGCAGCCATGGCATCGTTTAACGTGAATACACGTACGTTGACGCTTGGTGGTTCATTTTTATCCCTACGAATAACGTCCATGATCAGTGATTAAACAAACCCTTGTGATAGCTGTCGGAGTTGACAGTGGGAGCGTAATCAGAAAAAGTGGTGTGACATCCAGAAGGGCGTCGCTAGTCGGGCGCAAAACTTGGGCTAAGTTGGCCATCTCGCGACATCTTAAAAAGTTATTGAACACCGCGGCAGGACTTGAGGGAAAAGAAACTCGTGTCCTGTGTCCCCTGTAGCCCGGCCACGATTTTTTCAGGGGCGAGCGTAAGCAGGTAACGCGGTGTTACTGCAAGGCTATAGAGTGTAGAAACGATTCGAGTACATTGCAGGCGAGGCAGGTGCGCGTAGAACTGTTCTTGGTATGGATAGATGCTATGAGCGAGGCCAACGCTTGACCAAAGGTTACCACGTCGGGATGTGTTAAGGCATTGACAAAATTGCACTTGTCATACTGGAAACACAGTGAATCGGACGGACGGGGTGAACGTTTAGCAATGACGCCTTGCAGCAACTAATAGCGGAGGCCAAATTCATGATGCATCACTTCACTTTACCGCTCCCGAAGGCGTCACCACCCCACCGACCAAAAACACTGTAACCGGAAAGTGTGAGATATAAGAGGCATGTTTTTAAATGCGAAGCATTTCTTAGCGAACTTCGGCGAGTTTGAGCGTATCTATCTATCTATCTATCTATCTATCTATCTATCTATCTATCTATCTATCTATCTATCTATCTATCTATCTATCTATCTATCTATCTATCTATCTAGCCGCCTACGACTTTGTGCTCTCCTGGCCGTATCGTTAATGGGATTTATACCAAATTTGGTTTGGCATAACATGACCGTATGACGAAAATAAATAGGCTGGTCATATCATCAAAACCATGACTAACTTGTCATGAAAAGTATGATTTACATGTCACGCTCATGGCACGCTCGCGGCCGTTTCGTTAGGTTCATATACACCATATTTGGGATTGAGTGACATGACTGTATGACGAACATAAATGACAAGTGGTAATATGAAAATCATGACTTCATGAGCGACATGACTTGCATTCCACGCTCATGGCGCGCTCGCGGCCGTTTCGTTAGCTTGATATACACCAAATTTGGTATTGAGTGACATGACTCTATGACGAACATAAATGACGAGTGGTAATATGAAAGTCATGACTTGTCATGAGCGACATGACTTGCATTCCACGCTCATGGCACGCTCGCGGCCGTTTCATTAGCTTGATATACACCAAATTTGGTATTGAGTGACATGACTCTATGACGAACATAAATGACAAGTGGTAATATGAAAATCATGACTTGTCATGAGCGACATGACTTGCATTCCACGCTCATGGCACGCTCGCGGCCGTTTCATTAGCTTAATATACACCAAATTTGGTATTGAGTGACATGACTCCATGACGAACATAAATGACAAGTGGTAATATGAAAATCATGACTTGTCATGAGCGACATGACTTGCATTCCACGCTCATGGCGCGCTCGCGGCCGTTTCGTTAGCTTGATATTCACCAAATTTGGTATTGAGTGACATGACTCTATGACGAACATAAATGACGAGTGGTAATATGAAAGTCATGACTTGTCATGAGCGACATGACTTGCATTCCACGCTCATGGCACGCTCGCGGCCGTTTCATTAGCTTGATATACACCAAATTTGGTATTGAGTGACATGGCTGTATGACGAACATAAATGACAAGTGGTAATATGAAAATCATGACTTGTCATGAGCGACATGACTTGCATTCCACGCTCATGGCGCGCTCGCGGCCGTTTCGTTAGCTTGATATACACCAAATTTGGTATTGAGTGACATGACTCTATGACGAACATAAATGACGAGTGGTAATATGAAAGTCATGATTGTCATGAGCGACATGACTTGCATTCCACGCTCATGGCGCGCTCGCGGCCGTTTCGTTAGCCTTATATACACCAAATTTGGTATTGAGTGACATGGCTGTATGACGAACATAAATGACAAGTGGTAATATGAAAATCATGACTTGTCATGAGCGACATGACTTGCATGCCACGCTCATGGCGCGCTCGCGGCCGTTTCGTTAGCTTGAATTACACCAAATTTCGTATTGAGTGGCATGACTGTATGACGAACATAAATGACAAGTGGTAATATGAAAATCATGACTTGTCATGAGCGACATGACTTACATTCCACGCTCATGGCGCGCTCGCGGCCGTTTCGTTAGCTCGATATACACCAAATTTGGTATTGAGTGACATGACTCTATGACGAACATAAATGACGAGTGGTAATATGAAAGTCATGACTTGTCATGAGCGACATGACTTGCATTCCACGCTCATGGCACGCTCGCGGCCGTTTCATTAGCTTGATATACACCAAATTTGGTATTGAGTGACATGGCTGTATGACGAACATAAATGACAACTGGTAATATGAAAATCATGACTTGTCATGAGCGACATGACTTGCATTCCACGCTCATGGCGCGCTTGCGGCCGTTTCGTTAGCTTGATATACACCAAATTTGGTATTGAGTGACATGACTCTATGACGAACATAAATGACGAGTGGTAATATGAAAGTCATGACTTGTCATGAGCGACATGACTTGCATTCCACGCTCATGGCGCGCTCGCGGCCGTTTCGTTAGCTTTATATACACCAAATTTGGTATTGAGTGGCATGACTGTATGACGAACATAAATGACAAGTGGTAATATGAAAATCATGACTTGTCATGAGCGACATGACTTACATTCCACGCTCATGGCGCGCTCGCGGCCGTTTCGTTAGCTCGATATACACCAAATTTGGTATTGAGTGACATGACTCTATGACGAACATAAATGACGAGTGGTAATATGAAAGTCATCACTTGTCATGAGCGACATGACTTGCATTCCACGCTCATGGCACGCTCGCGGCCGTTTCATTAGCTTGATATACACCAAATTTGGTATTGAGTGACATGGCTGTATGACGAACATAAATGACAACTGGTAATATGAAAATCATGACTTGTCATGAGCGACATGACTTGCATTCCACGCTCATGGCGCGCTTGCGGCCGTTTCGTTAGCTTGATATACACCAAATTTGGTATTGAGTGACATGACTCTATGACGAACATAAATGACGAGTGGTAATATGAAAGTCATGACTTGTCATGAGCGACATGACTTGCATTCCACGCTCATGGCGCGCTCGCGGCCGTTTCGTTAGCTTTATATACACCAAATTTGGTATTGAGTGACATGGCTGTATGACGAACATAAATGACAAGTGGTAATATGAAAATCATGACTTGTCATGAGCGACATGACTTGCATTCCACGCTCATGGCGCGCTCGCGGCCGTTTCGTTAGCTTGAATTACACCAAATTTGGTATTGAGTGGCATGACTGTATGACGAACATAAATGACAAGTAGTAATATGGAAATCATCACTTGTCATGTCCGACATGACTTGCATGCCACGCTCATGGCGTGCTCGCGGCCGTTTCGTTAGCTTGATGTACACCAAATTTAGTATTGAGTGACATGACTGTATGACGAACATAAATGACAAGTGGTAATATGGAAATCGTGACATGTCATGAGCGACATGACTTGCATTCCACGCTCATGGCGCGCTCGCAGCCGTTTCGTTAGCATGATATACACCATATTTGGTATTCAGTGACATGACTGTATAATGAACATAAGTGGCAGGTGGTAACATGAAAATCTTGGCATGCATGTCATCTACAACGCCATTTACATGCCACGCTCATGGTGCGCTTGCGTCCAGTTCGCTAGCTGGATATACACCAAAATTGGTATTGCTCGACGTGACTGTATGACGAACATAAATGATAGGCCCTAACATGTAAAACATGAGATGCAAATTATGTAAAGCATGATCTGCTCCTTCCTGGCTGCTTCGCATTACATCGATTCCCACAGTGCGTGGGATCTGCCGGCTTTTTTAAGTCTTTCAGAGTGCGTGGCCGTGGCGCATTCATCATGATCCTCATTTGTGTTGTCCCCGTTTGTGTGACGTACATCCGAAAACTAAAAAAGTAAAGAAAACACTGTGGCGCGGTGGATAGCGCGCTGGACATCTGTTGTCACGGACCGAAAGGACATGAGTTCGACTCCTGTTCACGGAACCTTTTTTTCTTTCCCATCTGAACGTGGGCATTTTTTTGTGTCATTCTGTGACAGAAATACGTCACTGAAGTCTTGTTGGACGCTGGAATAAAACAATTTCGCGTCAATAACAAGAAAGGTGGTTGTTTAAAAATCATCTCGTATGACAGGTATGCTCATTTTGGTATGGTTATTAGAGCCGCTTGTAAAAAATGGAGTTCTCTAATATCTGCAAACCACTGCGGAATGGTGTTACACTCATTTATTGAAAACACTGTAGGTGAGTGTAAACATTTTACAGCGATGCTCCATAGTCTTACCTTCCAATTGCGTTTTCGCCTTCGTGCGCAAACACCGCAAGACCCGCTAAGAGGTGAGTGCCGCATGCGACGCTGGATTATTTGAAGCACGACAGCATAACGCTCGCCTCTGCCCGTGTATGGCAGAAGCCCCCACTGGAGGCTGGGGAAAGAATTCACCAACAATTACGATATTGGCTAATGCAAATTCTGAGCGCAGCTCTTTAGGTGTTTCGATTTTGCGACAAGTTAAGGCGAACACCTTGAGACAGACATGAATGTATGCATAGTTGCATACCACGCCGCGTGTAGCGCGACTGGCGTAGACAATTCCGTGCAGCCCATTTCACATCAACCGTCGCAGATAAAGTTAACCGGGAGAGCGCGGAAGGTAGCGCGTGCGCGCATTCCACAACAGGCGCCGCAGACAGGCCTCCGTTCATACAGCGCTTTATTTCCGTTACGGTGTTGGTGGACGCCTTCGCCGCATACTTTAGTGATGACGCATCGGCGACCACACGACGCCGCGCACTACTGTATTAGCGCGGGTGGTCGCCGCGGAACATGTCGTCACGCCAGTGCACTTCACTCCTCCTCGCGCTCTCCTCGCTATCGCCGTCTTTCATCCTCCGCTGCGCTACACGTTGGCTCTCTTTCGTCCTCGTTCGCCCTACCAGTTATGACGATGCCGACGCCGCTCAACGCAGTAACGGCCGCATAAGAGCTGCGCTCTAAGAGAATGGATTCACGTTTCATGCTGGGGCAACGCCAACTGTGCTTGATGTTTTGACTGTCGGCACTTGTAGCAATGTAACATTCTTTACATAATGCCATAATACTGCCAACGCTCGAGTACTACGCGCACCGCTCTTTACGTTACAGGCGCTGCGAACTTAGCGAAACGCTCACAGCTCCGTTACGACAAGCGAAGCCAGCCGCAGTGCACCTGCCAGCCCTGCATCCCGACGAGCTCCTACCGAGGGGTCAGTGCGCGTGACGGAGGAAGAAAGCGAGATTAGAGGTCAGTGGCCTGTGATGTCGACAGACTCCGCGATTGCTCTCTTTCGTCCTCTGTCGCTCTATTGATTACGCCGACGGCGACGCCGCTCAACGCAGAAACGGGCGCCTAAAAGCAGCGCTCTGAAAACGGATCCAGAGAAACCCTCGTCCCATGCAACGTTCTCCACAAGGGTTACTCGGCAAAGCCTCGGCAAAGCTTACGGTCGAATAGGTGGCACTTGCTGGGTGGCGGTGGTAGTAAACATTTATTATACTGTTATATACCGAGAGGTTGTTAGGGAAATCAGCGCCTAGTGTGTCAGCTCCCTACAGTACGAGGTGGAGTCCCTAGTCAGGGACCCATTGGTCGTGGCCGCCGGACCATGGCTTGCTGGCCCGGAAGGTCCTGGCAGCCGAGTAGGGCCGCCTCCCAGTCCTCTCGGGTTGGGTTGGGGTTCGGGGGTAGAGAAGGATTGAGCTGGCATGCCCACACCATGTGGTAGGTGTCGGCCACCTCCGCACAGTACTGGCACAGGTCGGAAAACGCAGAGTCAAAATGCTTAAGCACTGCCGGGCGCAGTAGCGTATTAGTGAATAGTCCGAGAAGATTTCCCTCGTCCGCCTTCCTGAATCTTTTGCAGGGCGCAGGAAAGCGGTGGGAAGCGTCAACTGCAGAACTAGATCGTAGATAGACGTAAGTTTAGCCGGCCTGCTAGCGTAGCCCGTCGGTGGTCGCGTTGGTATGCTTCAGGGCGTTTGCAGCCGCCGTAACAGCATTTGATGGGCGCGGAATGCATAACATCCGTGTAAAATCGCGATGGGAAAAAACGCGAACACAGTGGCGTCTACCCGTCTCGCTGTTGGAATTCCTTTACAAGCAGTCCCTTCTCTATTCTTTTCCTCCCTCTTCCCCCCTTCCCGCGTGTAGGGTAGCCAACCGGGTGCAGCCTGGTTAACCTCCCTGCCTTTCCTTCGCTTTTCTCTCTCTCTCTCTCTTTACAAGCAGCTGTAACTTGGCTGGTAATAATGATACATTCAAGGACGAGTCTAGCGACTTTTTATTGTCCCCAATCTAACAGCGTGGTAAAAAAATTGGGGGACCCTTAAGCTTCGCCTTTAAGAGTTCAACGCGATAGCGATATCCTGTCCCGAGTGCGTACTTCAACCACTTAGTGCATATTTGCTATGCACCCACTACATGGCGTAGTACATATTTGTATGCACCCACTACATACGCGCAGTAAGGTGTGTGCCTTTTGTAATGGGTGGCCGGCTTTAAACTATCAACTCGTTATGATATTCACATGCTCTGACGCCCGATGGCAATGTACGCTTCTACCACGCAATATTACTCGGATATTAGATGTTATATTGCGACGCCTATATAAAGGACCCTTGCGTTTGCGAAGCATCAGTTATTTTCACTGCGTTTCCAAGCAGAGGAAGTTATTTTCCCTATATTTCCAAGCAGAGGCGTGGCTGTGTGGTAGAAGTGGTAGAACACCTACTTGCCGCGTAGACGGCCTGGGTTCGATCCTCACACGGAACCGGAAATTTTCATTATTTGTTTTATTTGCATCTTTCTCGATTTTTCGGTCACAAACAAGATGATGATTTTTTGCTCACAACCAACGACGCCGACACTGACGCCCACGCCGGAATTTCTGCGAAACGAGCTCTTTAACGCTGTCGCGTTAAAAACAAATGCGAAGAGCATTGTTCACGTTCCTTTCTATCACCCCTGTACTCAGAATTAGGCTCACGTCAAAAAACCCTCTTTGGTCGAAATGAATCCAGTGTTCCTCACCTACGGCGCCTTTCCTATACATATCGTGGTTTTCGCACGTAAGCTTCCAGCAATCATTGTGTGACGCACGCCCACTTTTCCTTGAACAAGAAGAGCCCACCTCGCAACTGCTTTGTGCCGTTAAAGTGTTAAAGTGGGGACTCGTGAACAGCGGCATGCATACGAGGAACGACGAAGTGAACAGAGATGACAATGTTCACAGCGGCTTCGCGCCCGTGACCCAGAAATTCGGGTCGAGGAGGCTCAAAGTAAGAGTCAGGCATGGCAGGATAACGACTAATCAGTAGAGGCCGGATTTTTCGGCACTAAAAAATCGCGTTTTAGGCGCCATAAATAGGCAGGCAAAACACAGTTTTAGGCCCCCAATATCGTAAATATAGGCACAATAAATTTTTACAAAAATTCACATTTCGAAGAAAGACGTGTGCTACCTGTGTCTACGACAGGAAAGCAAAAAAAATGTTCTAGTTTAAGATGGCACAAAGGCGCCGGTGGTTTAGCATAGCCATGCAATTATCTTTTTTCCCGCACTATTTGCAGAACACGGTCTCTCCTTTTATTGTACAGAGTGATCAGTTGAGTGTCCACCGTCGAATAAACGCACTCTTGGGTCACATTATTTTTGTCATGGCTGAGAAGGGCAGCACAGGAGCAAATAGCTAGACTGCTAAAAGGCCAGAAGGCTTTTTTTAGCCTCGTACTGGCCGGGTCCAATCGCGCAGGGTGACTTTCTCCTCTGTCTGTGTACACATTAAAGGGTCCCTTTCCAGGTTTCAGCATATTGAGCTGGGAGGTGCAATGCATGCACTGGACGCTCACGATGACGTCTGCCAAGATTTTGGAGCACTACGTGCTACGAAAACAGGTGAAATGTCAGACGGAGCGCCGCTTGCCCTTCATTTCACGGATGCGCGCCCCAACACGGAGGCGGTTGGCTTGTGGACACTAGGTGCGCTCCCTCCTATTTTTTTCTTTCCTCCATGCGTACAACAAAGAATGGCCCTGCGTACGTCACAGTAGTACGGGACACTACGCGCATTATTCGAGGCGACATGTGTAATTTGTGTAATCTGTTGCTTGAATAGAAGAATAAAAGTTGATTGAAATATTGGACAAACAAGTGGAATCTGTGCCAGTTTTATTAAGTTTTTTTTTTTACTTCGCGTCGAGCGAGATGCTAGACTAAGTTGCCTCCACTTCATTTGCACTCGTGTTCTCGCCAGCCCCACGTCGTGCAGGCGCCAGCCCTGACAACGCTTGGCGTGATTTGGATGCATCGTCCCTTACAGCAGTTCCAGCGGTGCGACGCTGTGTATCGTGGTAAGGATACATGATCCATGCCAGCCTCTCCAAACGTAAGCGCATAGAAGGATCCATCGCACAGAAAAAAGTAGTACACTACAGAGAACGCCGAAACGACACAACACCGCTCGCATGCACGACCTGGCTTGGGCATGTCATGCGCATGTAACCTTGCATGCGCATGACGTGTTGATTCGTCTGCGTCGTGTGATCTTCCGACTCCGAGTCGCTCCGATACCGAGGAGGGCAGGGAAGGAATTTGGCTTGCGAAGTCTACACGGGGCGTGTGGCAAAGGTTTCAAGCTCACCTCCTCGCATCATGCTTTCGCGGCTCGTGATGAACCAATTAAAAAATTCTTGTGGTACAAAGCTCTTCATTGGGCACGCAACAACTTCCAGAATCTAACTAAAATTTCTCATGTGACCTGGTGGCCCTTTAAGAAGTAAATTACAAACAAAACAAAAGCCACCTGCACATCTGATTGTTTTTTTACCTACACTCTACTTTCCCCTGACAGCACTCCGCTGTTTCGCATTCGTTGTCCATCTTCCTGCGGCTGCACACAGGCACCTGCTGTTTCCTGCCCCCCACTACACCCAGGTCTTCAAGGAGGTGCTTCAATTCCTTGGGAACACTGGAATGGAAAACTGGCTTTGAAAGCCGCCCGCGACATCCTCGGCCATGGACGCCACTCTCTTCTTCTTCCCCTCTCCTCTTCCCACCTTTATTTTCCTCTCCCCATTCCACTGTATACGCTTGGGACGTGCTCTCATTTATGTTGCAGAAATAGCGTCTCTTCCTCTCCTCCTCCTCCAGCCGCTCGCGGCTTGTCAATGCGGTGGCCGACGCGTCCTATTTCACTGATGCTAGCGGTTGCCTTGCGGAAATTTGTTGAACTAGAGAACTAGGTAGCACCCCATAGAGTTCCGAAAGGCCAATGTTGCCCAGTAACATGAATAACGGTCTCAAATTAAACTATACTCGAAAGCAAAATTTGACGTTAAATAGTGTTCATATAGGCACCAATTTTGAAAATAGGCATATATAGGCACCGACAGGAATTTAGGCCCAAACGCCAAAAATAGGCAATTATAGGCACTATAAAAACACTATAAATGCCCTCCTTAAGCTTTAATTCATGCTCATATATCAAAGTGGCACGATAGGAACTCAAAGAACAAGATAGGCATTTGCCTATAATCCGGTCTCTACTAATCAGTGTGTTACACTGATCATACAGCCCCTCCGTGTTTCGTTGCAAAGTATAGAGAGTGGGCTTAAGCGCACTTCTTTTTCTGTGCTCGTCGGACGCTCCTAAAGCGGCTGACAACGGGCCAAAAAGTATGGATTGCTCCTCGCTGAAATGAAAAGACCGTGAAATATAGTGACAGATTCCAGCATCCTTTCCGCGTTGTGTGTAGAATTTATATGTTTAAATCGTGTTTAAAAATAACCAAGAACCGGTATGCCAGCAGGCCGGCGAAGAGCCTTGAAGCTGGTTGTGGAGTCGGTCACTTTGCTCTATGTTGTCGCGTAGTCTGATGCTATGCGCGCCATAATCAGCCGTCCAAATTAGAGTATATATAATAATATTTATCCCCGCTCTATTATTTGCTGCTTTCGAGGCACGGTGAGAAGCAGCGCTGCCTTCGCGCCAGCCAGTGGACTATGGCGTGGAGCCCAGTGCACGCATTCGCAGTAAACCACCCCGCTCGAACACGAACCGCTCTCGCGCTCACTGTTTGCTGCATATATTGTTATATGTGTATACGACATCATATTCACCGCAGACTGAAAACTTCTAATTACAAATGTTTAATGGCATTTCGCATTTTACTGTTTTGTAATTAGACACTCTGACAGGTAAGCTTTCCGTTGCGCTAAAGAAAATAGGTACCATAAAAATTCCTTGTCGGTGCCCTTAAAGCAGCGACGCAGGCCAATTCGCAGGGCGTTGTGCTGTTTTGGCTGGTAATTAGGTGTAGTCCGCGTGAACGTGATCGCTACGTTGCAATCGGTAGCCGTTTTATGTGCCATTTACAGTTTCACTGTTCGGCACATTCAAAACGTCCAAATTTTCCAGTAATTTCAAGGAATTTCTTGCGGATGGGAGTCACTCTAGTTATACAAAACAAGGGCTACATCAACAAAGTTATAGCTTTGGTCTGTATTGACAGGGCTCTGTGCCGTAAATCGTAAGAATGCTGTAGTAAACAGACGTGATTTATCGTTTCTTTCTAGGACACTTCAAAGCACACCAAAGATTCCTTACATAAAAAAAAATCTGAACAGTTGGCAATTCGCACCAATGAGCGCGTGTGCTTGTGCGTGGGCTTTATAAGCGGCGATGTCCTACATTTCACTTCTTGGCCACTTTACGTTACTATTATGATTACACGTCTTTGGATGAATTCAAGTATTTGATGATGAAGAGAAAAATATTTCGCTATTGCTTTTTTTTGGGGGGATTTCACATAATTTTATTAATGGCTGATATAAAAAATTCCAATTAGCAGTCTTAGTGCAGTGCTTGCAGTGTTAAAGGAATGCATTTACAGCTGTTAATACGCAGAAATCGGGGAAAGCTTTCAAAACAGTGACAAATAACAGCTTTTTTAAATGCGAAGCATCTCTTAGCGAACTTCGGCGACTTTGAGCGTATCTATCTAGCCGCCTACGACTTCGTGCTCTCCTGGCCGTTTCGGTAACGGGATGGATGCCGAAATTGGTATGGCATAACATGAGTGTATGCCGAATATAGATGACCCGTCATAGCATGAGAATCAGGACGTCCATGTCATGAAACGCATTATTTTTTATGCCATGGTCTGTGTGCTCTTGCGGCCGTTCAGTTAGCATCATATATAGCAAAATTTGCATGACATGGCGTGACTGTATGACGAACGTATGTGACGAGTCCTAACGTGCAAATCATGACACGCATGTCATGTACAGTATGATTTACATGACATGTTCTCGGGGCGCCCGTGGCCGTTTCGTTAAATGACTTTATACCGAAATTGGTATGACGAGACATTTATGTACGACGAACACGAATGACAGGCGCTAACACAAAAATCATAACATGCATGACATGTACGGCATGAATGACGTGCCACGCTCATGGTGCGCTCGCGGCCGTTTCGCTAGCTTGACATGTACCAAACTTGGTATGGCGTAATGTGACTGTATGACGAACATAAGTGAATGGTGGTAACATGAAAATCATGACATCCAAGTCACGTACGACGTACGTACATGTCGTGGTACGTTCGCGGCCGTTTCACTAGCTTGAAAAGTACCAAATTTGGCCTTGCGTGACGTGACTGTATATGACAAACATGTATGACAGGTGGTAACATGAAAATTGTGTTATGCATTTAGTGTATAACATGATTTACATGCCACACTCATGATGCTCTAGCGGCAATTTCACTGGCTTGATATACACCAGAACTGGTATTGCGTGACGTGATTGTATGGCGGATATAAACGACACGTGGTAACATGAAAATCATGACATGCATGTCACGTACGCCGTGATTTTCAAATCACGCTCACGGTGCGCGCGCGGCCGGTTCGCTAGCTCGATATACACTAGCATTGTTATTGAGCGACGTGATTGTATATCAAACGTAAATGATAGGCGCTAACATAAAATGGTGATGTGCATGTAATGTAGGGTTACCACGCTAATACCTTGATATACACCAAAATTGGTATTGCGGGACGTGATTGTTTGACGAACATAAATGGCAGGTGGTAACATGAAAATAATGATGTGCATGTGATGTACAGAATCATTCACATGCCACGCTCACGGTGCGCTCGCGCAGGTTCGCTCGCTTGATATACAACAAAATCGGTATTGCGCGACGTGAGTGTAGAACGAACATAAATGACAGGTGCTAAAAAGAAAATCATGATATGCCTGCCATGTACGGCATGACTTACATGCCACTGGCTCAGTGCGCTTCCGGCGGTTTTGTTAACTGGATATTGCCACAGCCACTCTTTTCTTTCCATGTGTTTATGTTTCCTGCCCATTGCATGTGTTGATAATGCCTTGCGTAAACCGCGCTAGAATGTCTCTGAGCATTCCAGATTATTTTGGGATCATGTGTTATGCTTGAGCGCGCAAGCGCGAATCGCCGAGTTTATTCTCGGTCACCAGCGATATTGCTCGAATGTTCATTGCCGCATGTATAAATGCCGACGCGCCTTACCGCGGATCAGTTTTTTCGACGGCTGACGCTGTGTTCGCCTATATCAGTGTATAGCGCGCATTGCTTGCTGTAGTTTGAGATTCCATTTTCCCGGCCACAAGATCCGCCAAATAAAGTGTTTCATTCTGGACACGCTATGTCTGCCTCCGTCAACGTCACGACCACGTGACAATATATACCAAAATTGGTAGGGCACGATATCAGTGCGTGGCGAAAATAAATGGCCGGGCATGGATTGTACATGCCATAATATACGTTTCGTTAGCGTGGTATAGACGAGATTGTACATTGATACGCGCATGACAAACATGCGATATATAGTGAAAAGGGTGTCATAACATGGATGACTTCATTTGCCTGAAATACAAACCAGGTGTTTATGCAGCTCTTTAATGGCTGCCTCGCATTACATCGATTGCCACAGTACGTGGGATCTGCCGTATCCTAATGAAAGATATCGCTAATTGCCTACATTTTTAAGCACGGTGAGATCTTGTCACCATTTTTTTTTAATTTTGCGCAACACCAGGTTGCATACCCGGTGCTTTTTAGCTAACTGAATTAAATTAGAATATATCGTCCTATAAACTGTTTCAACTGAGACTGAGTTGAAACTGTGAACACGCAAACAATAGCAAATCAATAATTCGTTTTGACAGATTCAAAATACGCCCAAATGATAGGACAAAAGGAATTTTTAATTCAGCACGTTGCCGCGTCACTTGTATAAAACTCAATAAGCAATGTCCATAAGGATTCAATTTACATACAGTGCACTTTTGGAGAAAGGGCAATACAAGCTCAATGAAATCTCTGCATGATATCTTAAGGGCAGAGTTAGTCTTTGAAAGCTTAGACATTCATACAGCCACAAATAATATATGGCTACACCACTGAGTGTTATCAATATAATGTCACGTCCGGTTCTTGCATCATGCACCCGTATACATAAGAACGACTTACGCTAAAGTTATCCTCAAGGGAATATTTATGCCAAACCTGGTGCTGGCGATGTCATCAGACAATTCAGCAGGACAATGATACACACAAAGGCGAGAAGTTTTGCAAATTCGGCTCCAGAAGTGTAAGTTTGGTGACAGTAAAGTTCGATATTTTGAGGGTTTCCAATACATTCTCATATATATATGTATGTATCAAGGGTGAGTCAACTGACCTTTTCTGACCCTATTAAATTAAGTTCCAAGCGACAGTCAACTGACGGTTCGTGACACTCTGCAATTAAATTTGAATGCTTGTACTCGTTAGTAATTGGCGTTTGTTCTACTATCCACTAATTCCTGTACCTTAATTTACGTAATAAAATTTTAAGCCAATACTTAAGATTTCTGTTCGATTATAGTATAAAATGGCATCGTTATGTACAATAATTAGCGGTAGAGCATTTAAAAAGCGTAACATTCTAATACACTACCTACGATTTTCTAGTTCAGACATTAAACGTCAGGCATTTGATCCCCCTAATTATACTATCATTAGAGCACGGTCCTAAATTAAGTCATCCCTATCAAGCTTGCCTGGTTTATTCAGTCACGTCAGTAAGATAGGCTTGAAAGGAATGTCATAGGAGCGTATTTTATCGATGGTTTAATTATAGGATGGAATGCGAAGTCTAGAATATGAATTAGCAAGGCGTAGAAAATGTCAAACTTTCTAAATGCTTTGCCAGTGATAAATTCTACATGACTGCCACATTTTATACTCCATTTGAACAGAATCCTTAAGTATTCCAATCAAAAGCGCACTTGCTGTTTTAATATCTTGTGTTTGTGCACATACACTTAACATTCCTACTAAGTGCCATCATTAAAAATTTATTTCTTAACGATAGAAAGTATCAGCTTACTCTAACATGGTACATACTGCATTGTCATTCGTTAAAAACGTTTCGCTCTTCCGACACACATTTACTTCACCAGGTCTTCAATATCCTCAAAATATGAAAATTTTCCAACGACTGCCTTTACCGTCAGCGGCCGAATTCAAAAACTTCTCGTGCGTCCGCGTGCATGTTTGTGTGTGTGTTTGTGTGTGTGTGTGTGTGTGTGTGTGTGTGTGTGTGTGTGTGTGTGTGTGTGTGTGTGTGTGCGTATGTGTGTGCGCGCGTTCGTGTGTGTATGTGTTTGTGTGTGTTTGTGTGTGCGTGTGTGTGTGTGCGCGCGCGTTCGTGTGTGTGTGTGTGTGCGTGTGTGTTTGTGTGTGTGTGCGTGTGTGTCTGTGCGCGCGTTCGTGTGTGTGTGTGCGTGTGTGTGTGCGTGCGTTCGTGTGTGTGTTTGTGTGTGTGTGTGTGTGTATGTGTGCGCGCGTTCGTGTGTGTGTGTGTTTGTGTGTGTGTGCGTGTGTGTGTGTGCGCGCGTTCGTGTGTGTGTGTGTATGTGTTTGTGTGCGTGTGTGTGTGTGTGCGCGCGTTCGTGTGTGTGTGTGTTTGTGTGTGTGTGCGTGTGTGTGTGTGCGCGCGTTCGTGTGTGTGTGTGTGTGTTTGTGTGTGTGTGCGTGTGTGTGTGCGCGCGTTCGTGTGTGTGTGGGTGCGTGTGTGTGTGTTTGTGTGTGTGGTGCGTGTGTGTGTGCGCGCGTTCGTGTGTGTGTGTGTGTGTGTGTGTGTGTGTTTGTGTGTGTGTGTGCGTGTGTGTGTGCGCGCGTTCGTGTGTGTGTGTTTGTGTGTGTTTGTGTGGGTGTGCGTGTGTGTGTGCGCGCGTTCGTGTGTGTGTGTGTGCGTGTGTGTGTTTGTGTGTGTGTATTACCATATCAATCATTCGCTCCGATTTATATTTCTTTTACGAGTTAATCCAAGCCCAAATGAAATCTTCTAATCTGTAAGAGTCAAATCCAAAATTTATTCCTGGGTACCAATTATAGTGGGCTACATCGATTTTTAGCCGTAGTTTAGATTTGAGAAATTTTGGTGACATGACCACAGTAGCGAAAATTGTTGGAGCAGGTCCGACCACGTTGTCAATATCGAGAAATTGCGTTTTTCTCAACTTCAGTTAAAGAGGACTTGGCTTTTTAGAAACGAAAATGGCCACATTGGAGAATGCTTAAGCTTCGTATTTATGAATAGAATACGAAATCATATTCGGGCCTCGTTTGCCTGCCGACAACTCTGCTTCCTGGCATTAATCATTATCATCATCACTACTTACCATAATCAACGCGGGTCTACCTTTCCGGAGGTGTACTGAGGGACAGGGGCGGAGCCACGTTTCTTTTTCTTGTTGTTTGTTTCCTGACGCCATTTCAGTTTCTGTTTTTCTTTCTTGCCTTTCTTCTTCCATGCGGAGCGGCCGCATGTTCCTTGTTGCTTGTTGCTTTCTTCTTTTGTTTTCTTTTTCTTGAGTGGTTAGGCACAACGCTGTGCGGAGCGTGGACTCCACAACGCCGACAGGCAGACACGGGCGCATTTAGTCTGAGGTATGGCTACATTGACACTTTTAATTGCAATTTGGCTAACTTCCGAGCCAAACTAGATCCGTATGTGCCCTGATCGCAATCAAAGGTGTCTGCGCGACACCGATTTGGTCCGCGCGACACCGATATGGTGTGAAAGCAAGCTCGACCTGCGATCAAATGCGCCCGTGTATGCCCGTCCGCGCTGTCGAGTCTACGCCAGTCGACGCTCCGCACAGTGTTGTCCCCATTGACTCTGTCCCTACCCGCGCGAGAAAAAGAATACAAAAGAAGAAAGCAATGATAATGACTTCAGAAAGATGCAGCTGCTCCGCGCGGGAAAAAGAAAAAGAAAAAAAAGCGAAACGGAAATGGCGTCAGGAAACAAACAACAACAAAATGTCACAGTTTGACCTCAGGGGTAAAGGAATGAATGCGATAGCAAGAAATTGTAATGTTATACGAAGTGAGGCTGGCACCTAACTCTTCTGGATTACGGAACTCTTCAAAACGCTCGTTCAAGAGAATATTGCTGCTCCAGGTACACTCTTCGCACATTTTCTTCGCATTGAGAGCTAAGCACGTAGAAGAGTATACAAGCCGCCCGCTGGCGGCTGCCGAGATAGCGAGATAACGCGCGCGCCGGCGATGGCCGTGCTCGTAAAATCAAAGGTCGAATTGCTGCTCGAAGGACCCCTCCCCCCCCGCTTCTTTCACGCTCGTTAAAAACGAGCGGGGCGTATGCCCTCTTCTTGAGCATTCGACAGCCGGTCTAACAGGAGGGGGGGATCTTATCGCATGCGCCTCGGAGCGACGGAGATGGGCCGGCTCGTTTGATCGCCGCTTCATCCTCGTTCGTCGCCCCCCGCTCACGCGCTATTGCCCGTGGGTAGAACGTACGATGCGCTGGGGGGATCTTATCAAGTTGAACTTTATACGCGACATGACGGCGACGGCAACGGCAACGGTGAAAACCCGTCGAGACTGTCCATATAATTGCTATCGCAATAAAAAGAATCGTGGTTCATCACTGTCGCTCCGGGAAGGAAGACTCAATCAACGCCTTCATCGCAAGTTCAACGCATCTCCATCATTGTGATACTAGGACCATCATAATCTGCTCTGATTGGGCGTTTTCATCATCTTAGTTCATTATCGCCATCATCAACGCTTTATTCCTCATGTTCAACGCTTTCATCACCACCATAATTTTCACCTCTCAAGGTCCATTTGCTTGCCCACATCTAAGGAGGCGAAAGTATCCGCCGCCACATAGTAAATCGAACAGGCCTCACGCATTGACGCTCAGACTCTTGCAGGTCGGGGCATATCCCAGTCCCGCACTCCTGCACAAGATCTATTCAGAAATTCAGACCTCAGACACTTGCGTGCTTTGCTCAGACTTTGCCAGCTTAGATCACATGCTGTGGCGGTGCCCTGCGTTACGGGTTGACGAAGACGTTGCATCATCCAAGCGGGATGCTGCGCTACGCAGTCCGGATTTGAAAACACAGCTATGGGCAGTCCAACGGGCCCACGAAGTGGCGGAGAGGCTAGGCCTCTCTGTCCCGACGTGGGAGCGGCCCCCTACGTGCTAGTTCACGCCCCGACGGACCTAAATAAAGTTTTTCCATAGTCCATAGCTTTACTACAACGTGTTCGTCATCATCTTTGTCGTCCTTGATCATCATTACCAAAACTTCCAGGGTTACGTTCAAACTGAATGCTGTCATCATCAGCAGTAGCATTGTTGAAGAGCCGTTTGCTTGTTGACGGCTCTGCTTCAACGCGTAATAATCGTTGCTGTTGAAATTAGAACATTCGTTTCCGCTAGTCACCTCCGCGCTTATTCTTAATCGTCACCGGGTACCTTGCATGTGCTAACGCGCTTATTCTTCATCGTCATCGTCGGACAAGGGACAAACCTAGACCCTAAGGTGATTTGCCCCTAAAAAGCAGTCTTAATGAGCGTCTTGTGACTTGGCGTTCTGGCTGTCACGCCCGAGGCGGAGCCTGGTGCCAATGGCTGGAACCTTGGAGACATCCAGGTACTCGAGCAGCGGCCGCCATAGCACGCCACTCTGGTGGGATTGTGGCAATGGCCCGTTGCCTGGGTCTATAGTACAGCGGGAACTCCCAGATGAGGTGCTCCAGTTCCGCTCGAGTGTTGCAGTGGCTGCATATGCCAATATTTGGGGTTCCCAGGTCACGATGGTCTTGATCTCTGCTAAAACGCTGCGCGAGGAAGGGGGTAAGAAGTGTTCCGGTCTGTACCTGCCGGTGGTTATCAGCGCATGTAAACCATGTGCGTCGCATGGTTTATATATATATATATATATATATATTAAAATGGGGGGTTTCGTACGTCGAGCAGGTTTATTTGTTGCTCTGCGCAAGGACCTTTCCGAGGCAGTTCTAACTGCTGGCGAACGCGAGCACGAGCAACAACCACAGCCGCCGATCGTCGTCCTCCTCTTTCTAGCAGCGTAGCGTCTGCCAGTCGTATTCAGTACAATTTACTCCCCGCGGAATAAGGAGCCATCCTGGCGACCTAGGGTCCAGAAAACACCGGAGGATCGTAGCACTGCTTTAGTCGGGACACGTGGACAATTTCCCGGCCACGACGGTGATGGTCAGAAGATGGTTCCAGTGGCTCGATGAGGTAGTTCACGGGCGATGTTTGCTGAACTACGCGGTATGGACCGTGGTACTTGGGGATGAGCTTCGTGGAAAGGCCAGGTGCAGTAGATGGAACACGCAGCCAGACGAGAGAGCCAGGATCATACGAAGTAGTGTCAGTGGATGCGTCGTGGTGGTACGTCTGGCGCCCCTGGTCTTGGGTGGTGAACGAGCGTGCAAGTTGGCGGCATTCTTCAGCATATGTTGCTGCCTGGGACAGAGTCGTGGACTCTGAGGCGTCGGGTCGGTACAAAAGAATAGTGTCCATAAGACAAGACGGCTCCCGTCCGTACAGGAGAAAAAAAAGGGGAGAATCCAGTAGTGCTTTGAATGGCGGTATTATAAGCGAACGTGACAAACGGTAGTACGCGGTCGCAATTGGAGTGGTCTGACGAGATATACATGGACAGCATGTCCCCGAGAGTGCGGTTAAAGCGTTCCGTGATCCCATTGGTTTGAGGGTGATAGGCGCTTGTGGTGCGGTGCACGACGCGGCACTCACGCAGCAAGGATGTGATGACGTCCGAGAGAAACACACGACCGCGGTCACTCAGCAACTCTCGAGGGGCTCCATGACGAAGTATCAAATTGTGGAGAATAAAAGCGGCAACGTCTTTTGCTGTAGACGAAGGAAGAGGTGAAGTTTCGACGTACCGTGTGAGGTGGTCGACGGCAACTATTATCCAGCGGTTACCGTCTACAGTGCTCGGAAGGGGACCGTAGATGTCGAGGCTGACGCGGTCGAACGGCCGCGCGGGGCATGGCAAAGGTAACAAGGTGCCGGCGGCGTGTTGCGGGGGGAGTCTTGCGTCTTTGGCATGTGGAACATGCACGCACGTACTGTCGAATGAAACGGTACATGCCACGCCAGTAATATCGAAGACTTATGCGAGAATAAGTCTTGAGGAAACCCGCGTGGCCGCATTGTGGGTCGTCGTGGAACGTAGAACCTATTTCGGACCGGAGGTGTCGCGGAATGGCGAGTAACCACTTACGGCCGCCGGGTGTGTAATTTCGGCGGTACAGTACATCTTCACGAATGGCGAAGTGCTCGGCTTGCCGACGCAATGTCCGAGAAGATGTAGAAGGGGTCCGACCAGACAGAATGTCGAGAACGGAAGCAAGCCAGGGGTCCTTGCGTTGCTCAGATGGCATGTCGGAGAAGGTGAGGGCGGTGGTGTCGTAGGAAGTAAGTGCGAAGCAGGCAGATTCAGGAGACAGGGGCGAACGGGAGAGGGCGTCTGCGTCTGAGTGTTTGCGGCCAGAGCGATACACCACGCGGATATCGTATTCTTGGAGGCGTAACGCCCATCGGGCGAGACGACCACTTGGATCTTTGAGTGACGACAACCAGCAGAGGGCATGATGGTCCGTCACGACGTCGAAAGGGCGCCCGTACAAGTAAGGCCGAAATTTCTCTATCGCCCAAACAATGGCAAGGCATTCCTTTTCCGTCACAGAATAGTTGCTTTCCGCTTTGCTAAGTGTTCGGCTAGCGTAGGCAACGACGTACTCCTGGAAACCATCTTTCCGTTGGGCAAGAATAGCACCTAGCCCGACACCGCTAGCGTCTGTGTGGATCTCAGTGGGTGCAGACGGATCGAAGTGTCGCAGAATAGGAGGCAACGTGAGGATGCGTGAGGATATATATATGATTCTTTGGACGTCAGTCATGCTGAACCCAACGTATTATATGCAAAGAAGTGACGACGAAACTTTCATGAAAGCGTCTTTACTGAACGTTTTCAGCTGCAGGAGCAGCCTTCGTGAGAGTAATCTGACGTAGGCTGGTCCACCAGCTGAAAACGTTCAGTAAAGACGCTTTCAAGAAAGTTTCGTCGTCCCTTCCTTGCGTTATATATATATAATATATATATATATATATATATATATATAATATATATATATATATATATATATATATATATATATATATATATATATATATATATATATATATATATATATATATATATGCTGCGCTACGTGACGCCTACAGGCAAAAAAGAGTGTTCCACACTCGCCGTATTGGCAACAGGCGGCGCTGACTGACGCTCCCACGTTTAAATGCACATATATATCCTAGAAAGGGTACGGAGGGATGACCGCCACCGTAGCTCAGTGGTACAGCATCGGACTCGTTATTCGAAGGTCGCAGGTTCGGGTCCTGCCGGTGGCAATTTATCTTTTCGTCCACTTTTCTTTCTTCACATTTACATTACAATTACTTCTGATAACGTCCCCTATACTTTCCTTGGCATCATTATCTGTTAGTTCGCATTAATAATGTGTTTAACAAAGCAAACGAGCCCTTAAGTTCACACGTCTTTCCTTCGTTCATAACGAGGGTCTCGTTCTGACAGACTTGTTGCCTTCAGGTGGTATGCGAGGGATTATTAGTGAGCTGCCAGCTCGTAATAAGATCACGTGCTACGTGACGCCTACAGGCAAAAAGAGTGTTCCACACTCGCCGTAATGGCAACAGGCGGCGCTGACTGACGCTCTCACGTTTAAATGCACATATGTACCCTAGAAAGTGTACGGAGGGATGACCGCCACCGTAGCTCAGTGGTAAAGCATCGGACGCGTTATTCGAAGGTCGCAGGTTCGGATCCTGCCGGTGGCAAGTTATCTTTTCGTCCACTTTTCTTTCTTCACATTTACATTACAATTACTTCTAATAACGTCCCCTATACTTTCCTTGGCGTCATTATCTGTTAGTTCTCATTAATTATATGATTCAAAAGAAAGTTCTGTGGGTCCGGTGCACATATAGTCAAGAAATGAAGGAGCACACTTACGAAAATTGAATATTTTTTACTGGTTTACGTTGCGGCCGTTGCACGGTCTTCGTCAGAATGACTCATTCATTCATTTTGACGAAGGCCGTGCCACGGCCGAAACGTAAACCAGTAAAAAATATTCAATTTTCGTAAGTGTGCTCCTTCATTTCTTGACTATATATATATATATATATATATATATATATATATATATATATATATATATATGATTCAAAAGAAAGTTCTGTGGGTCCGGTGCACATATAGTCAATAAATGAAGGAGCACACTTACGAAAATTGAATATTTTTACTGGTTAACGTTTCGGCCGTGGCACGGCCTTCGTCAGAAGGCCGTGCCCGTGCCACGGCCGAAACGTTAACCAGTAAAAATATTCAATTTTCGTAAGTGTGCTCCTTCATTTATTGACTATATATATATGATAAAGAGAACTTCTCCGCTACAGTAATAAAAATTGTGACAAACTTCGAGAGTACTGCATTATACTAAACAAAACAAAAATTTATTTTATCCTAACTGTTTCGGCTGGCGGTCCAGCCTTCTTCGGATGATGTAAGTCTACTTACATCATCCGAAGGTGGCTGGACCGCCCGTCGTAACTGTTAGGATAAAATAAGTATTTGTTTTGTTTCTATATTGCAGCACTCTCGAAGTTTGTGACAATTTTTATTACGGTAACCAGAAGAAGTGCTCTTTAGGCCATATATATATATATATATATATATATATATATATATATATATATATATATATATATATTGTAATGAAAGAACCAAGAGAGAGAACCAAGAGAGAACGCCCGTACGCTGGGCCGGCTGTTCTTATTCTTCCTCTGCTTCGTGCTAGCCGAGCGCGAGCCCATGCTACGCTGCCGCTCATCGTCATCACACTTGGCCATGACTGCGAATAAGCGAAGCCGCCGACAATGTCTCTGGTGGCCTATGCTGGCTGTGTCGCTGTGATCGGTCGCTACAACGCTGGGGCTTGGCTTGGTGCTTTGCCGATGACGCCTCTGGATGACGGCACTGACTATCTCGGAGGTCTGTCCCGGCCGCGCTACGACTTCGCATGGAAAGCGGCATCATTCTCTTTTGGTGGACGAAATTCCTGGCCATGATAATTGTCGGGTTCCTGGACGTGACGTAGCTTCGCATTAAAACTTCTCAGCGACGGTTCTGGTGGGCGGCCCTGACTGTTTCGACATGGTCGCAGGTCCATGCCAAAGCGCTGAACTTCGCCCCGCCGCAGTTCTGAAAGTGGGAGAGCCTGCAGAACTGCTGAAGAGAAAAGATGTGCAAACTGCGGAACTGCTGAGTGCCGCACGATATGGCATCTCTTGCACTCTTCACGGTGGCTCGAGCTGCAGCGAGTTGTTGTACGAGGCATTTGCGTCGATGAGTTGGTTATTTCCGGGAATGAGCTGCCACGTAGCTCATGGTCTTGCAGCACTGTTGATGTAGTGCTCCTTGAGGTAGTCGGACTAGCAGGTCTTGACAATGTCCCGCGTGCTGTAGGTCGTTCCTGGTCAGAAGCCGTGTCATCAGCTGGAGACATGACCTGTACCGGCAAGTTTTTGATGACAGCGAGCCCAGATGGTGTAGGTACCTCAGCTTCCTTCTAGGAGACGGTATTTAGCACGTGGAGAACGTGCGCACACTCGGCCAACGACTGCCACGATTTCTGGGGATGTGGCTTCCGACTGTGGGTCAAATCTGCAGTGGTTGGTTGTCCTTCGTTTCCAATTGGTTCCGAGGGAACTGAGGTTGTCACAGAGCAGGCCGGCGCCTCCGTGCGCTCTAGTGTTGGCCAGACTGAAGGTCGCGTCGGCGGCCGCTGGGGATGGAATGTGGTCTCGGCGTCTGTCCTTGATGTTACGGTGTAAGATGCCGACGTAGAGTCCGAGACCGGAAGTAGTGAGCCTGGTCTCTGAGGTTTGTGGGTACCAGAACAGGTCGTGAAACTGCCTGCAGGCGAGCTGCACTCCTCAGGTGCAGCCTCGAGGTCATGCTCCTCCTGAGCTCTATCCTCGAGAGCAGTTAGGTTGGATGGAGTGGTGGCGGCGAGGTGGAAGTGATTTCGTCCGAAAGCAGCTATCAGCCTGGCGCTCCACTCAGTCCAGGACTGCTGCCTCGTGCCTTCATACCGATGCCACGCCGCGGCAGCATTACGAAGGCGGTCGACGGCCACACACCATTTCTGTTGGTCTGTCCATGCCTCGTGAGCTGCAATAGCGTTGATGGTCGCCACCCAGTTGTCGGCGTCGTCTTGAAATCCGCTGAACTCCGGTAGTTGAAACGCAGCCGGTGATGGTGATACGGCAGGTGAGACTCCGGAGTATGACGACGCCACGCAGCTGGATGGATGGATGCTATGAGCGTCCCCTTTATAACGGGGCGGTGACATGTCTGCCACCAGACTCGAAAAAAAAAACTTTCTTTTTTATGTTGGCCTAATGCCTTATCTACATTGATTAAATCTATGTTATTATAGCAAAGACAAATATAAATTCACGGTCCATCTCTCTGCCTCTTGAGGCAGAATGACCTTATTTTACCCCATTCTTCATTTTTGTCCTTTATCTCTACTTTTCTGCCACCAATACTCTAAGCGTCTCTTACTTATTTCTATCGCGGACGTGTTCAGCTTTCCATTGTTGTCCCTAAAACCCAAGGCTTCATGTAGACTCGTGCCCACACGTATATCTGGGTGGATATCGCCACATTCAATCAGTACATGTTCCATCGTTTCCTTAGTTCCCCCACAGCATGTACATTGTTCTTCTTCGTTACAGAATCTCGCTTTATAGCTACGCGTTCTAAGGCAACCCGACCTTGCTTCAAACAGTAAAGCGCTTCCCCTTGAATTATCATAAAACCTCTCCCTCCTTATTTCGTTTTTTCCCCTTCGGTAGTCACTGAGAGCCGGCTTCTTCTCCATCGCTGTCATCCAATAAGTCCTCTCCGCCTCTCTGACTTTTCGCTTAATGCTCCTTGTTGCCATGTCGCCCACACTGCTAGCCGTATATTTACTGGTGAGCCTCCTAGTTCTCTTTCTCCACTGCGTGTCAACGCTTTTTCTATACAAATACCTGAAAACCTTCCCTGCCCATCTACTCTCCTTCATTTTCCTCAGCCTCTCTTCAAATCTAATTTTGCTCAGTTGGTATGAGAGCGCCGCGAGGGTGTACCGGAGCTTTCTGCGGCTCTGTTGAGCCCTCTTCATGGTCTTGCGAGGCGGCTGCGACCAACGCGGCATCGATAGAGTACAACGCTAGCAAGGCCGCAGAAAACCGCGCGGACGTCGGCGCTGTCAAGGCGCTGACTGCGACGCGGAGTCGCGCGATGGTGCGGGAAAGCTCGGCGGCGCTTTCGGGCGAACCGCACGCGGAGCCAGTTGTGACGTCCGAGGTGTAGGAGGCGACCAGCGTACTCACTGAGGCGGGGCCGGCTGTTCTTATCTGCCTCGTCTTTCTCTGATTCGTGCTAGCCGAGCGCGAGCCCATGCTACGCTGCCACTCATCGTCATCACAATATATATAAGGAACAAGAGAGAGTACGACGCAGGTACGTCGATTTTTGGCGGTATATTTACTGACATTTCGGCTGGTGCACCAGCCTATCTATCTATCTATCTATCTATCTATCTATCTATCTATCTATCTATCTATCTATCTATCTATCTATCTATCTATCTATCTATCTATCTATCTATCTATCTATCTATCTATCTATATATATATATACATATATATATATATATATCTATATATATATATATATAGATATATATATATAGCAGATTCCTGAGCTAGGGAAACGTGCCTGGTCTCAAACATTTATTTTGTGAGCCATCTATTGCGGCTACCATGTGCCGAAACATAAACGTGCAACACAACTCTGTTTTCGAGAATCGGGGTCTACATTTCAGTCATTCTGGAGAGAAGTATAGATATGCTTCTCGAATCCTCATGCCAAATGTCTTTCATGAAGTCCCATATCTGTGCACAGAAAGGACTTTCATATGACAGCGTTAGCTGACATTTTGTTTCAACCCCACACCCTTCCCCTCCGATCTTCGCTGTCCCGGCCCTTGTTCGCGACTAAGCTTCGTGACTGCGGCCCGCTAGCTGAGGTCAGTTTGAGACCCCTGATTTAAGAGATTATAGACGACTAGGCTCTGGACAGCATTTAAATACTAATATTCAAGTTACTATACGGTGTTGTATTAAAAAGATGGACTTTTATAAAAGAAGCGACCGAATGAAAAAGTCAGTTCAGATATATTGTTTAGACAATGAATTGAGCTTTTGAGGCTACTCAAAGCTATTAATCTCAGGAACGTCATTCTCGTTGAACGTCACTGATTTCGTATAAAACAAGCGAAAATGTCTCTCTGAATGCCGCAGGGCAGACTAGTGCATTTTCGGAAGTATATTTCCTGTCAGGTGACTGGTAAAAACGTCTGTCCTTTCAATCAAAATATTAAAGACGTGAAGGTGGTTCTTCTGACTTCGTTCTCTGCCGTCGATCATAATGTACAAGTGTGCTTGAGTGTGTGATCCTTCTTTCGAAAATCATAGCGCCAATCGCTTAAGGAAGTATTCATCGTACGTTTTTACGAATATATTTATAGTAATTCAAAAGCGATCGTTTATATCTCATAGGAGATTTACTGCTCGCGAATTTGAAAGCACGTAATCAAATTTATTGCGTGAAATATTTTTGAGAAGTTCCGTGTACGAATATATGAGACGTCCTCGCTGCAAGGGGTACAGCAGGATAGGGTCAATGACATTGGGAAGTGATGCCTTGAGGCTTGCCTTTTCGTTATCTTTTAAATTGCTTGAGCGGGCGAAGCTTATGTTACCTTACAGTTTCTCCTAATATATCAGTGCTCAATTTATATTACCGTCGGAGTGAAGAAGCCAGCTTTGCGCTTTTGCACCATGTGTAAAAGACAAATAATTTGGCCATGTTGAGCCACGCGAAACGCGTTGACATCATCAAATATTTATGTTGGGCAAAAAATCCTGCTTATGGTATTGAAATATTCAGCAGTTGCGAAAGAAGGAACGTTGTCCTCCGTGAAATGCCAGCGGGTACCCGGCGTGCATAGAGCCAGTGGTAATGATAGGTGATAGACCCACCATCCAGCCATGCATCGGGCGGCCGGGATGACTTGATTTCATGATTGTGAAAGTGTTTCGTTCACCGGTATGCTGGACTATACACCTGGACAGTGTATACACCCTTTTATCGGCAGTATCGCCGCCTTGTTCATGTAATAGAGAGGTCGCAGAGCTTTTTTTGTCTTCGTTCTCCAGCCTGGACACCATAACCTCCCTCTGGTCGCTTCCCTTGACCTTTGCCGGCCACTTCCTTTGTTTCTGGTACTTTTAGTTGTTGCTGTAGCTCTTTGAGACCATGCCAGCTACTCGATGTGCACGCCGCGTTTGGCGCTTTCCAGCAACCCTGCATGTGTCCTGAGTCACATGGAGGGTATAGTAGAAACGGCACCGCTCAAACGCTCTCTCTCTCTCTCGCCTTTGCTGGTCCGGTGATGAAAGATGTTTTTTCTTGAGCGCCTTCATAATGATAATATGTGCGGGGCACTTTAGTGTCCGGGCTGTCGTATGATGTCCTCATTTGTCGTAACGCAGGGAAGACCACGTATAAAATAGAAAAAAAAAAGAGAAAGCAAGTGGGAAATCGAAAGATGGAGAAAAAAAATAGGAAGAAAATATTAATAAATATAAATAAAGAGCGCCAAAAAGACAGGAAAAGCTGCAAAAAAAGAAAAACTAATAAAAAGAGGAGAAAAGGAAGAGAGAACTGAGGAGAAACAAAGAAGGCTGCGCAGCTCCGCACTTCTTTCAGGCATATTAGCGCGAAGCTGCCTTAATTTTTTTTTAGCTCTTCACCGTCCCAGCAATAACATCAATTCCCCTGGTCACTAACTAGAACTGCTTCGTGGTAAGGATCGCCGTGTCCAGGCTGCACGATGGTAGCCAGAATTAAGTCATTGTCGAAGTCAGCATACTCGCAGACCAGATGTACAGAATGACTGGTGCCGTCTCCGTCTGCCTTTAGTATATTGATAGGCTAGGCTATGCTGGCGTGCGCAGGCTTCGACCAAACGGGCGAAGCTTCCGTGATTAGGACTACAATTTTCGTTCTTTCTTTGAGCGAAACACTCGGCCAATTGGGGCAGCGAAGCCAAACAATGGGCCTCCGACAGATTCATTTTTCTATAAGCGGAAAGGTCTGATTGTGGTGCTGGAAGGTCCAACCGGTTATCGAAATTCGTGAGCAGTTCTGATGCCTGGCATGGTAATTCAACTGGTGGCGTTCTCCAAACGGAGATGCGCTTGAAGCCCGCGTCCCCGACTGTTGTAGGTTGGAGGCGCTCTTAGCCTCTAGAAAGAAAGGTCATTGGGTGTTACCGCCATGAAGGCCCTCGCTATTCATTAATGGGGAAGCTATCGGGCCGTCAGGCTTGATGCCTTTGGGTCTATACGATGGTTTGTTGGTCACCTTCCAGCTCGTATAAAACGACGCGCTACGAGATGCCACCTAGAAACGAAAGTGTGTTCGACACACACCGTCATAGCAGCGAGTCGCGCTGGCTTACATTGCCGGGGATTACACAAACACAAACACCCAATAAACTGTATGGCAAAGCTAACACCCCTGTGGCACAATTCGTGAAGAATGGGACGCGTTGTGAAATTTGTATGTTCAGTCCCTGCCGGCGGCAAGCTGATTTTTCAGCCACTTTATTTTCTGTTCATTTATGGCATAAGTACTATACTAAGTTAAACCTACAAGTAATGTCCCCTATACCTTCCTTATATTCGTTGTATCTTGGTTTCATTAGTTTTAGTCGGTGAAAATTGGTCGCCGTGATGAAGTGATGAATGGACACAGAATATTCTTCGAGAGTTCTCGAAACGATGCTTTGGCCGCGTCACATCACCTAAACAGGCATTTTGATGTGAGAAATCGCATGGTTTCAGTCATCCGTGAAACGTTGTTGTCAACAGCACCGGCACAGTGTAGCTCTTCTTTCCAGCGTTCGTCAGCATCTCTAAGGGCCCCATGGAAATGCATCCCACAACCACTCGAAGGCGTCTTTGGCATAAAAGGTTTTCAAAATCTGAATTTTCATGATGTGACTAACTTCGCGTACAATTGTCGAAATGAGGCTAGTTGGTATACGTTCAATTTAACACCGCAAATAAGGACGAGACAAAGGCAGAGAAGCTACAGGACAAGCCTTCTTTGTCCCGTCCTTTTGGCGCTGTTAAAATGAGCAATTTTCCATTTTGGATTTACATATTGTTCCAGATATCGCTACCTCGAAATAATTCAGTGAAGCCTTAATAAAAGGCTACTAATTTTCTTTTGCGTTATCGGTACAAAGCATTGATATGGGTCAGATTTATTCACGTTCTGCAGGCGTGGGTGTGTAGTCCAACAGTAAAAAAAAACGAAGGGCTTATGTAGCCCATTGGTTACGGGACTCGCGTTCGGGGCGTGGGGGGCCTGGGTTCAAAATCCAGCCCCTCCAAGAAAATTTATTTTGTTCTAAACATTCATTTCTTTATAGCGATGAACGTCTTGCGTGAGAGATGGACAGACCAGAAGTTATCTCGTTGGGGCGGTCTAGAAGGCTTCTTAAAGGCTTACGTTAACATGCATACTTGTTCACATGACATGTTTACACTGCGACATGCATGTTTGGTTTTTAAAGGCTTACGCGTTTAAGAAACATGTATGCATGCCGGTTTACAAGCTTGTACAACGTACCATTAGCCGTGACTTAAATAATAAAGGTACATCGGAAGCACATTTACCCAACGCATGCTGTTCGCACTACTGTATAGCTGCTCAGGCTATTTTTTTTATTTTCTCCTTAACTGATTAAAGATCGTTCGTTAGACCTAAAGTATTTACGTGCAGTTGCGGAGAATCTTCAGAAACCACCGACTGAATAGTTTGCCGTGTAATACGCCACACGTAGTCTTTTTCTTTTTTTTCGCGTTGCAAAGCAAACCCGCGAAATATGAATTAAAAAAAAGTCATGTAACGGACCTCTTAAGCACCGCTATCATGCTGCTTTCAAGTGCGCGATCGGTGGACTATTTCACCTTTGGTAGGTGAACCAAGTAGCTGATCAAGTGAAACATGCTTTCTTTATCGAAAGCGCGCGTTCATTCATGTAACACATGTTTCTTTATGGTGCATTTCTCGAGATTCATCAGTACGTAATATTGTGCAAAGTTCAGTTAATGTAAAAGTTGGAACTAATAATCGTTCAAGGGTTCTCTTTACAAACTCTTGAGCTGGTACATCATATCATTTTGGGTGTGTGATAAATGCAATGCATATATTTCTTTCTCGGGGTTATGCCACCCATTTGTGAAAACTTCTTTAATTCAAAAATAAGAATTCGCAATTCAAGTACTTCGAATTTATTAACAGATCCGCGTGTATTTATTTGTATCACGAGGCTAGCAAATGAATGTGCTCTCGTGTAGGTTCATCTACATTAAACCTGATGACAAGAAAGGAGAGACGAGACCGTTTCTGCACAGAAAAAAAAACCCACACTCAGTATATTTGAATAAACGGAATAAAGAGAGAAAGTGATAGGGAAAAAAAAAACAAAGCACGCAAAAGAGAGGGAAAGTTAACACAACTAGGGAAACGATCTTGAAATGATAACAGTGTATAAGAATAAGTTCAGGAGAAAAGACAGTCGTCGTTCAGTAGACGCACAAGTGTAGACGGCGAGGGTTCGTTTGTTTGTTTGTTTGTTTGTTTGTTTGTTTGTTTGTTTGTTTGTTTGTTTGTTTATTAATACTTTTAACCCTAGAAGGGTCGTTACAGGAATGGATCAACAATCAGATACAGTTCAGGAAAAAAAAAAACACACACACACACACGACATAAATGCAGACATGATTTCAAGGGCATGCTTGCTTGAAAGACATGCAAAAGAAGGTAACAAGAGAAAAGAAAACAAAATGTCACAAATGCACTCGTCGGGACCCCAGCGTGCGTTAATGATTGGTGGTCAGAAACGCCGAATGGCCCGAATAGGCAAGAGCATGGAGCTCGTTTAAGAATGCAGTAATGGAAGGAGAGGAAACCAGTGAATCAGGCAGCATGTTCCATTCACTAATTACTCGTGGAAAATAGCTATACTTAAAGGAGTCGATTCGCGTCAGTGGAGGTGCGGCAGAAACGCACTCAGGGTAGACTTGGGGGACAAAGCGTTGCTCGGAGGGAAAATGGCGTCGGGTGAGTCTGGGTAAGCGACCGTTCGGCGTTCGTCATCTGACGTTTGGAAATTGATCCGGAGACGTAGGCGTGCCTGGCCAACGCCATTTGACGAGAAACGTGTGTCCGGCCAACGCCAGACGATTGAAGACGCTCGGGTTCAGGCCCAGGTGGGAGCCCGCAGCGGCCTTGCCACAGGAACTCGGCCACCAATCCCACGCCTTGGTAGCCTTGCTTCCGCCACGTCTTCCCGTTAGGCCCTTCTGCATCTGTGTCTTTTTTCCCAATGAGCCGTGGAGGGTGTTCATTGGCTGAGCGTGTCTCCCATGTACTTACAAACCGAATTTCCGCATCGTATTCTTCAGTGATTTCTCACCAACGGTGATCACGATTGCCATTCTAGCCATCGTTCTCGTCTTTGAACGTGCTCATTCATCACATTTGCGCACTTTTTGAAACGTGCACTTCACTTACCCCAATATGACAGATGTAGCTATCCGCCTCATGCGCTGATATGGTGGCGCCACCGCTCGGCTGCCCTGATTAGAGTGACCTAAGTCACTCTACCCTGATGACTGGTGAGGAAAAAGCGGTTTTACCCTCTCCCCACGCCCCATAGGATCCCATGCCCTTTCAATGAAATTTACGCGAAAACAAATGAGTGCCATCTCTCGGCCACATGTCACACCGACGACGTAATACCACGGCCGGACTGGAGGAGCGGCAGTGCGCGCGTGTCGCTCCTCCAGTCCGGCCGTGGTAATACCTACTCTTGCTTCCACCGCTTTGCCATGCCCGCAGTAAACCGCTGTCTCCAGTTTTTCATTTTTTTATTTCTTTTCGTTGCCGTGGGAGCACACGCTGCGCGAACAGCAGCGTACCCGACAAGACCAGATCGCCTGGCCACGTCTTCTTCCTTGTATGTTTCAACGTTATTAATGCGTTATGGAGGTGGCCACACGTTGGACGATGAGCCCTGATTACCATCGCATTTACAGCAATTCTTCTGACGCCTCAATTGAGCACTTTTGACCGTTTGTCGCTAGACAAGATGGCCTCCTAGAAGACGGAGTCCTTGCTTGACCATCAGCAATGTGTGCAGTTCTCGGCGTCGCAGCAGTTTGATGACGTGAGGAGGGGAGCTGGTGCTGCATCGTGGGAACCGCTGAAATGACGGCAACCTTTACGACATTATGCCAGAATATTCAGCGTATGGTACATGCACGATTGTGCTATAGTGAAGATACCACGCTTGGCTTCGCGGGTCAACTTGATACCACTGCGCGGTAACAATTGTGTTGCTATCGAATTCCCCTCGGTTGATATTGAATTACATTTGGAATACCGTTTTACAACGGTGAGTGAGGCCGATAGTGCGCTAGAATCGTATTTTATGTGGAGTTTCACGTACCAGAGGAGAACCTACACTCTAAGCCGCAAAGGGCGAAAACGGGTCTGTGGTTCGTCCTTTTGGGGGGTAACTGCGTTGCCACAACCATTACTCCCCAAAGGATGAACGATTCGTCCTTCAGGGAGTAACTGTGGGGGGACCATCTGTTAGTCCTCGGTAGTTTTGAGGGACGAAATGTTGGGGTGTAAAGTTGCCCCTTTGTGGGAGTAACTGATTTCTTCATCTTTTTGCCTGGTAACTGCGTAGGGACGAACTGTTACCCCTGGTGGGACTAACAGTTGCTCCTCCTCGATAAAAAAAATCAATTTATTACAGTTTCTGGTTGAATTACCGAGATTTTGGAGGTGGACATATGCATTTCATGACATATACAATCAATACACAGAAGTAAATTCAGAAGTAAACTACAGAAAATTCACAACCAACACACAGGATTCGAACTCGCGACCATTGAATCAGCAGCCACGTACGCTAACCACTACACCATGCCCCCGTACACAGCAGAGTGAAAATTACCGGGGTTATATATGTAGGCACCGTTTGGACAGTGCGCATTCTGACATGTTCGTCAAAGTGGCAAGATTCCTTATATTAGGCTTCAGCCTTCAGTGTTTCGCAAGCAACCATTCGATTTTGCCGTTCGTGATTGGTTTTTCTGCGAGCGTGCTTCGAGCGAATTTGCGCGCTTGGTGAATGTATGTATATATAAACGTTCAAATATATGCTCCTGTCACTGTGTCAAGCTTGCTTGCTGCTTAGTGTACAGAACGCTGTTGGTTATATCGTTCAGCGAAAATGTCTGTTTAGTGTCAGAAAAACGAAAACGTCTAACGAAACAACGAAGTTTATTGAACGACTCGTGTCAATTCTGCAGCATCGTACACATGAATTAAACAACTTTGTTGAATACAGAAGATAGGATGGCTTCCCTGCATCCTATGAGAAGCAATGAAAAGTGCAATGTTTTATTCGAATGGATGCTGTCCAGCCGACTTCAGGAAGTGCAACAGCACCATCGACAGCTGTTGAGAGCGCGTTCGTAGCTGCAAGATGTTGAAGACGTTTCTCAGGAGGCGCAACGCTCTCATTCATCGATTCCCTGAAAAAGTAAATGCAGAAACATTCATTATTTCCGGCGTGCACTTGTAGCTGCGTCACACGGCGACTGTTAGAAATGCCGCATGCCTAAAAAATTAGACGAAAACTGCTCTTTCACTGAACCTGTCATAATGCAATAGAACAGTTCAAAATGTGTTGTGAATTTCAAGAAACCCGTTCTGGATTTTAACTTTTCAAGCTTTCACAGGGACACGCTTGTGGGCCCACTTGTTTATCAATAAAGCTTGCACTTCATTTGAGAGATAGAAAAACTATATGATTCTTAGCATCGCTACAAATGAGGAAAGTCGCCGATGCGGTCGCCGACTGCCTGTGTTAGTGGTGCTAATCCTTTAGCTAGACATGCAATTTTATCAGCCAATCTTCCCAAATGACTTGTTTACCTTGCAATAGAAGACATTGAGCGGAGTTTACGTGAAAGTTCTTTCAGAAAGCCACGAAAACTTCTGATAAACAACGCTTATTTGTGCAGCGCTGAAAAAAAAATTGAACAGCTGTATTTGCTGCAGCTAATGTCCTTCTTCGAGGTTACCATGTTTCGATGGCCCAGCCATCATATTTGTAGTTCTATAGCAGGCGGAACAGCACTCACGTCATCAACCATGAGTGTTTGGCTCGCGAAGAACGTGACTGTTAAATAAGCGGTCAGCGTTACATAACAACAGTACACAGCTAAAATCACGCCGAGTGATCGCAGCCTTGTTTACACTCACCTTTTAGGCGATATCCAGTCGGCCCGTAGTATTTCGATGGCGTAGCACTTCATTCCAGTAGCGGACCACGTTTAGCACAGCGCGAAGAACATTCAGTGCACCACAAGTGCCAGCAATCACAACCACGAAACGAGAACACATCCACAACACACCGCTGCACAATCGAGGGTTAGCTTGCCGCGCTATGACGAGAACACCACGCCGCGCATGGATACGGCTTGGGCGCGTGCACATTTTTTTTTTTGTGTGTGTGTGTGGGTGCTTTCTTACATTTGCTTATTATTATGCCATATAAACGATATTACCTTACTCCTGCCATAGTTGCCGTAGTTGTCATGGCCGTGTACACTAAAACAAACGGTTAACAGTTGATTTCTTTAGCGGACTATTTCCTTACGCGCACGCTGACCATTCGTTCGAGGCCGCCGTTGCGCGGGAAAGTTCCATGGGCGTAAACGTTGCTCCCTCTGGCCTAACAGTTCCTCCCTCATTTTGCACACGGCACCCTCGTCTTGCAGTTAATCCTCCCGCGGACTAACTGTTCGTCGCGGGGACGAAATGCAGCAGTTACTCCCATTTTCGTCCTTTGCGGCTTAGAGTGTAGCATACAATATACGTACTACACGTGTGCGATTATCGCCACATGTTTAATTTAAAACGCACGTGGCAGAGGATTGTGGCTTAAACGATGTGTGTGATAAGATTTTCAGAAATATGTGACTAATCCAATTTGATGTTTCTCATGATTTTAATACGGTCTGCGAAATGAAGAAGAAAAGCGCCTCATTCGCTCTAGTACTTTCACACAATATTATGCAGTTGTGTGACACCTGCCAAAGCGTTAAAGAAGTTAACTTTCGGTTTTCTTGACATAATTGGTTGTATAGTTGAGTGCTACAAGCGTTCGGCGACGATAAAAACGCGTGCCGCTTGTACGTTTCCAAGAAGACGTATAATCATAGTATGCGTTGTTGTTGTACTGTTTAGGATATTGAATAAAACTACGTTGTTCAATAAAATAGGACGACTGTTTTATATTGCGACAGTTTTTATTTCGTCTGTGTCAACAGATTACGCAAATAACGTTAGACGCAAGCACATGAGAAAAGTACGCATCGCATCGCACGCATGCACTGTGATAAAAAATGGGCATGTCATTTTCAAACCAATAAAATAGAATAGTCAACGTAACAAGAGGCATGGCTGTATAGTGGAGCAGCGTCGGCAGTGCAGATGTAAAGCCAGAATTAAAATTGAATAAAAAAATAACAGTGAGCAGCGGGCGCTTTGCGGAAGGCTTCCATGAGCCGCGCGCATCAACTTTTCGCCACCGTCCACCGTTGGTGGCGCCATCTTTCCAGCTCAAAGCAGCAGCGCATGAGGCAGATAGTGTTTCTTCTTAACATCACGAGCACACCTCGTCTTTCTGGGCACACTGCCATTGACGTCAACGTGAATGCTATCGGCACAGACTTTCGGGAAATGCATTTCAGATAAGCAAGATAGACATGGGGGGAACAACAGTAAATGCAGTGTGAAATGTATCCAAAGAATGAACGCTTTATAGTCCGGAAACAAGAAGCTTGTTTTAATTAAGTGCTCCAGAAACTGTGAATGCACTTCACATGATTAGCTTAGGTTCGTTTGGTTGCGCTTCGTCGGCGTCGCTTCTGTTTTAGCGGTGTTTCACAATGCCTCTTGCCCTGGTCTTCGTTATGAAAGTCATTACAACCGCCAGGAATGCCCTTTTTTGATTCACATTTCTTTGTTTTGTTGTTATAAAACCAACGATTATTATCGCCCGTATAGCGTATGTACCCGCCATTTCTGGGCTCTGGGCAGTTGCACACTGCAAGAAAGTATGCATAAATCATAATCTTTTCTCAAACAAAGTCAAACTGTTGCAAGTACTCTACTGAACTAGAATCGAGGCTAAAGAAATAAACAGAAGGGTATGTAGAAATATAAAGCAGCATAATTAAACTTCGTCTCCTTCACCTGTCATTTCATACCGCTTATTACACCGTAGCAGTGCCGTATCTTTCGGTTAGCGCTTGGAGTGTTCCCACTCAGTGAACTCAAGCACACTCGAGTTCACTCGAGGCTAAGTGTGGGAGTGTTTACACACTGCCACACTTAGCCATATCCGTGGAATTGCTCTGTACGGAAAATAGTAGATTTTAGAGCGTGGGCCAATGTGTAGTAGAGCCTTTAAGCAGCTGGGTGAAACACGCATGCACCTTTCCTTCCCGCACCACGTAGACAGCCTTGCCGAAGGGACACGGTCAAAAAACCGGCAGTCCCCTTCTACTATATTCCCTACTGACTAGTTTTCTTTCGCCTCTAAAGAATGTATACGCTTGCACTCAACGTGAAAGCTGTAGGAAGTGCGGTGCAGTGATTCATCTGTCCTTCAGTTCCACTGGCGTTCACGGGCAAGCAAGCGCTGGCGTTCCAAATGTAAAGCCTGCTCGGCGGCCATGGCGGTAAGGGAAACCGTTATTTGGGATGCAATTGCCCCCCCACTCCGCATCCTCACCCTCACATCTCTGCTCGTCACACTCACTTCCCTTCTTCACCTCTTGCTGCACTTTACGATCCCCTCTTGTAATATACACGGCTATGCTACGCTTTACCATCCAACTCATTTTTACATCTCATATCATCATCTGGACATTCCTCTCCTAATCCCTTGCTATACTGTACGACTATGCAATGCAATGCGACTATGGCTAACCTTAAGGGATGCAATATGTGTAACTTTAAGGGACGCAATGATGATGCAATGTTTTACCCTGCCACTCCTCCTTTCCCTGGTCCTCACATGAAACCTCCTCGCCTGGCTGTAGCGTAGTACACATGGTTATGCCTGCCTCACCCTCCCCTTCTTTCTTTCCTCCACCACCCTCCTATCTCACATCTTCACCCTCACTACCCTTTGCCCCACGCGTGCTATAGTATACATGGTTATGCTGCACTTTACCCTCCTCCACCTCCCTTGCCTCCTCTTTTCCACACGTCTCTCCTCCTCACCCTCACTTCCATTTCACACCCCGTTGCTATACTGTACTATTCTATACTGTACGTTGCTATACATGGCTATCCTACCCGTTGGCCAGCCCATCGTTCTTTCCCTCCTCATCTTCACTTCTCTTTCCCACCCCTAGCTAAACTAATCCAGGACTGGGTAGCATAGTGATAGTCTTTCAAAAATACTTTTGAGTATCTGTATCTTTTATATCGAGATTGACTTGAAAAATGTATTTGCTTCTCAGTAGTGAAGTACTTTTACGATGTATCAATTGTATCGAGATACAGTGCCTTACACGGGTAAGTGGTTGCCTTCTTTTTTTGGTCGGAAATGAGCTGAAGCATATTTGCATGAGGGTGGGGGGGGGGGGAGTGAAGGTTTTTTTTTTTGTGCCAAGACAAGCAAAGGCGCGCCGCCGGTCGGCGATATAGGAAGGGCGGCGATAGTTTCCCCTGAAGCACAAAATGGCCCATGTGGTAAAGAGCGTGACGCCACTGACGGCAGAATTGCGGAAGCAGTGTTGTCGGCCTCCGCCGACGGAAGTCGCTATCGCGACGCCGTTACTCAACGACTAATTGTTTTTCTGGCGGCAAGCCATTACATCGTGGCCGCCCGCACGGATACCACCTTAAAACATAGACATTGCAACGCTTCGGCAACGTTCAGTTCTCAAAGCGGCGGAACTTTCAAAAGCAGTTGCCGCAGGGGCGGAGGAAGTGAATCGAAAATGATCATCTTTGTCGCGCTTTCAGCCGCCTCTCCAGCGTGTCAGGGTGCGTTCCTAATTGATTTTGTCAGGGTGCGTTCCTAATTGATTTACAAGCGTGAAACGATCTTTCGGGGTACCAGGCACCCCCACCGCCGAAGCCGTGTGCGCCTGCTGCGGCTTGCTCAAATGAGTGCTAGTAGCATCCCTTGTCGTGAAAGCTTTACGGAAGAGTGACCATTTCGGCCCAGGCGACGAGTGCTTGCTGCAATTTCGGATCGGGCGCTTCGAGTAGTTGTGCATGTTCCCTGTCTGTTTTGAAAGCGCTGGCAGAAGTGACCTGGGAGGGCTTAAATCCTCTCACCCACAAAGAACGTGGTTTTAGGAAGCCAATGTCCGAATCGTACAGGTTTTGACATGTGGCGTTTCATTCCGCGTAGATAATTATGTCCAGCCTATATGAGCAGGGGAATTCTCTGCCGCCTGGCCCTGCGCTGACTGGGCAGACGGCTGAAGATTCTGAAGATGGGGACCTACTTCGGCTTCTCAACGGTCGGAACAGACTCACGTGAGGGCGGAAGTGTTTCGGTACCTAGGTGACCCGAGAAAAGATATTGCTATTCTGCAGGACTATCCGGCTATAAAGGCGGTTTATATTGTCGCGAGAGGAAACGACAAAGGGGTCGACACGGAACGAACGGCTGTTTACTGTCAGCCACAGCAGCCACGAACTTCTTCCTTCTCAGCCTCTGACCCCACAAGCACGTGGCATTACCCTATCCCCACAAAAAAAAGAAAAGAGGCTTCGTCTCGATGCCGCAGCTTGAAACAAAAAATGCGGGGCACCACAAGTTTGTAACTTGCAGTCAGCACGAAAAGTACGGCTTCATCCTGGAGACGTGAACCACATCAGATGAACGTGGTGTGCGAAAGTGACGTGATGTCTCTGCTGGCACAACTTCGTAGTTGACATCGCCCACGCGATGTAGAACACGGTAGGGTCCGAAATACCGGCACAACAATTTTTCTGAGTGGCCTCGTCGTCGTATCGGAGTCCAACTCCAGACTAGGTCACCCGTCTTGTACGCTACCGCTCTGTGATGGTTGTTGTATCGGCGAGCATCCTGACCTTGAAGAAACAAAATGCGTTGCCGTGCAAGCTTCCGTGCTTCGTCGGCACGCTGAACGAAGACGTCCGTATCTGTAGAGGTGGTGGCTGACGGAGTTGGTAGGAGCATCAGGTCAAGCATCGTGGTGACGTCGCGGCTGTAAACGAGAGTAAAAGGTGCATATCCGGTGGTTTCCTGCAAAGCAGTGTTATAGGCAAATGTTACGTATGGGAGTATTTCGTCCCAATTTTTGTGATCTGTTGCTACATACATCGAAAGCATATCTGCAATCGTTTTGTTGAGACGCTCGGTTAACCCATTGGTCTGCGGGTGGTACGCTGTTGCTGTTCGGTGTGTGGTACCACTCAGCTGCAAGATATCACGGAGCAACTGCGCCGTGAATGCTGTACCACGATCTGTGATGACGACAGCTGGGGCACCATGGCGGAGAACGATGTTTTTGACGAAGAAGTTGGCCACCTCGAAAGCAGTAGCTCGCTGAACGGCTTGGGTTTCGCAGAATCTGGTCAAATAGTCGGTAGCGACAACAATCCAGCGGTTGTCAGCTGAAGACTTGGGAAACGGCCCGAGCAAATCCATGCCAACCTGTTCGAAAGGTGCGTGCGGGGGTCTTACAGGCTGAAGGAGACCGGCTGGTTTCATAGGTGGGATTTTGCGGCGTTGGCAAGCAGTGCAAGTTTTGACGTACTGCTTCACAGTTTTTGCGAGTTTCCGCCAATAGTACTTCTGTTTAATCCTCGCCAAAGTACGTGTGACGCCAAGATGCCCGGACCATGGCTCGTCGTGACATGCACGTAAAATGTCGTCGCGGAGAGGAGCAGGAACTACGAGTAGGTAAACGGTTCTCGTAGGATGAAAGTTGCGCTTGTAGAGGACGTCGTCGCGTAGACAGAAGGACGACAAGTCACGCGCAAATTTAAGGGGTGGTTGTCGGCGACGTCTTTCAAGGTATTCGATAAGTGGTTGCAGTTCTGGGTCTTGGCGTTGCTGTTGGGCCACGTTTAAAGGTGCTAGAGCGGAAAGAAAACCGCAGTCTTCGTCAGTGTCTTTTGGGGCGGTCTCAACGGGGGCGCGGGAAAGACAGTCGGCGTCAGCGTGTTTCTGGCCAGACCGGTACACGATTGTTAAGTCAAATTCCTGCAACCGAAGGCTCCATCTTGCGAGACGACCCGACGGATCCTTAAGTTTCGCCAGCCAGCAAAGAGAGTGGTGATCACTGACGATTCGGAAGGGCCGTCCGTACAAGTATGGCCGGAACTTCGTAATAGCCCACACAACTGCCAGGCATTCCTTTTCGGTTGTTGAATAGTTTTTCTCAGCAGAAGACAACGTGCGGCTAGCATAGGCAATAACGCGTTGAACGCCATCTTGGAATTGTACAAGAACGGCTCCGAGACCAAGGTTGCTAGCATCAGTGTGCACTTCTGTATCTGCTTCTATGTCGAAGTGGCCAAGGATCGGTGGGTTTTGTAGGCGTTGCTGAAGCTCGCGGAAAGCGTCAGATTGTGCTGAGCCCCCAGATAAAGGCGACGTCGTCTTTGATCAGTTGCTGTAATGGTTCGGCGATTTTTGAAAAATTTGGCACAAAACGGCGGTAATACGCACAAAGGCCTAGGAATCGGCGAACATCGTGCTTTGTCTTCGGTATCGGGAACAGAGCAACTGCCGTGGCTTTCTCGGGGTCCGGATGAACACCTCTACTGCTGACGATATGGCCCAAGAATTTAAGCTCCTCGTATCCGAAGTGACACTTTTCCGGCTTCAGAGATAGGCCGGCAGCGCGAATGGCCTGAAGAACCACCTGAAGGCGCTCGATATGCTCTTCAAAAGTCGTGTAAAAAACAACCACGTCGTCTAAGTACACTAAACACGAGTGCCACTTCAGGTCAGCTAACACTGTGTCCATCATTCTCTGGAACGTGGCTGGAGCGGAGCATAGTCCAAAAGGGAGGACTTTAAATTCGTAGAGGCCGTCAGGTGTTATAAATGCCGTTTTTTCTCGGTCCCGCTCGTCAACTTCAATCTGCCAGTACCCGCTACGGAGATCCATCGAAGAGAAGTAGCGGGCATGTCGCAGACGATCTAAGGAGTCGTCGATACGGGGAAGGGGATAAACGTCTTTCTTTGTGATGGAGTTCAACTTCCGGTAATCTACACAGAATCGGAGAGAACCGTCTTTCTTCGTAACCAGTGCAACAGGTGACGCCCACGGACTGGTCGATGGTTGAATGACGTCATCATCGAGCATTTGTTTGACTTGTTGACGAATAGCGTCCTGTTCTTTCTGTGAGACGCGGTAAGCATGTTGACGCACCGGTTGGACGGTTGGGTCAGTGATTATTCTGTGTTTGGTTAGCGGAGTCTGTCGGACTTTCGATGTAGTGGCAAAACAGTCGCTAAAAGATGACAGCAAACTGAGGAGCCTTTCCCGCTTGTCATGCTCCAATTGTTGATTGACATTGATGTTATTGGTCACGCCCACACCACAGTTTTGATCTGTAGAGATTGTCGTAATCAGAGCGCAGGCGCTCAAATCGTCCAGTGCTTCCCAGTAGGCTATGGTGGTGCGCCTCGCCAAATGCTTGTATTCACCACTGAAGTTTGTCACTAAGATCGTAGTCCGCCCATTTCGGAGCTCTCCGATACCTCGAGCAATGGCGACCTCTCGACCCAGCAGTAAGGCGACGTTACCTTCGGCGATGCCTGTGCCTGATCGTTCCTGTGGGCCCTCAACAATGACGAAGACACTGCTACGAGGCGACAACGTTACGCAGTCGTCGACAACGCGTTACGCCACACGACGATGTTCTTCCTCGTTATCCGAATCCGCAGAAACGCCGTTAGCGAAGGTCACGAACAAATCGCGCAGGTTAATGACCGCTCCACACTATAACACGAATTCATGCTCGTCTTCGGTCGTATAGAGGCATTTTTTTCCACGAGTGTTGTGTTGAGGTCGACCCGACGCTGTCTAAAAGACAGCCTATCTTGAGTAGCTCCTGTTGCTTAAGTGCAATTAGGACAAGAGTCTTCTCAGCAAAGCAAAATGAATGTATACTTTCTGTCAATTCACTGGTGTTCGTTAATGATTCGAAAACGGCAGGAAGGGGGAAGATGGAAGCTTTTGATGAAAAAATCCGTAAACAGGGGTTGTGTGCTCGAGCCGATGTTTCGACAAGGGGACTTTTCTTCAAGGGTAGAACTGATTTCCTTAGCGCTAGCGTGTATATGCTCCGTACCCTCTCCTCCATACTAATAAAGGAGAGGGAGAGGGCAACTGTTCATACTGCCACGCGCGTTTCGTATTATACTTTCACTGTATTCGGTTTACGCCCACAAAGACTGTAAGCAATGCTCAGTGCAAACCGCGCCTCATTTTTTCTAGAAGCTTCGCGATTATTGTAGATCCTTGTCTTAAGATTCCGTGCAAGACGCGAACACGCGAGCTTATTCCAGAGCTTTCGCGACAACCAGTGATAAGGTTGGAATATTCGTTGACACGCGTATAAATGCCGACGCGCTTCACCGCTTGTCAGTTGATCGACGGCCGACGCTCTGTTCGCCGCTATCAGTGCCAGTGTGTATTGCTGCAATCTGACTTTCTGTTTACCGGCCACAAGTTCTGCCCAAATAAACAGTTTCATTTTGAACCTGCCGACTGCTGCCTTCGTCGACGTCACGACCACGTGACATCTGGTGGAGGTGCTGCTTCGTCCATGCTCCGGACGCCCCCCGCGAGGCACTGACCCTAGCCCAAGCCGCGAAGAAGACGACGCAAAGGACAACCTTGATCGTCGAACTAGCCGCAGGCAGAAGGGACTACAGCCAGAGCACGGGCTCCTACCGGAAACCACCAGGCAAACCAAGCCTTTGAATTCAACCATAGCGACGATGACAGCCCCTTTGCCGCCTGCATCAATCGTGCTCCAGCAACCCAGGGAGCCACCAACTTTCCGTGGTTCATCACGGGAAGACCCGGAAACTTGGCTTGAGATATACGACCGTGTCGCCGCCTTCAACCACTGGAATGCCAAAGACAAGCTGCGCCACGCCTACTTCTACCTGGAAGACGCGGCACGTACCTGGTTCGAGAATTGAGAATCCTCACTCCAAACCTGGGACCTCCTCCGCAGCGCGTTCCTGGACACGTTCACGAGCGTCGTCCGAAAAGAAAGGGCAGCTTCATTGCTCGAGACCCGGGTGCAGCTACCCAACGAAAACGTCAACATCTTCACGGAGGAGATGACGCGACTTTTCCGCCAGGCCGACGCTGCTATGCCCGAAGACAAAAAAGTCCGCCTGCTTATGCGGGGTGTGAAACAAGAACTATTCGCAGGACTTGTCCGCAACCCGCCCACGACAGTCACCGAATTCCTCACCGAGGCAACGACGATTGAAAAGGCGCTTGAAATGCGTACCAGCCAGTACAACCGCCGCATTCCTCCGACGACCTGCGGGGAGGTTCAAGCGCTGCATCCCGACGACCTGCGCGAGACCATCAGAGCGATCGTTCGGGAGGAACTGCGAAAATTGTTGCCATCCCGTCAGCCTCAAGCGAAGCCGATCGCCAACGTCGTGCGCCAGGAAATCCATCAATATCTGGGAGCACACGAACCAGCGCAGCCTGAGCCACAAGCGATGAACTATGCTGCTGCAGCGCGTCGTAACACTCCCCCTCCGCGCCCACGCGAAGGCGCCGCACCGCCGCAGTTCCGACGACAGACACCGCCGCCGCCACCGACACCATACCGCTCACCCGTTGGACAGCGCTACACCTCGAGGAAGACCGACGTTTGGCGCTCCCCCGACCACCGTCCACTCTGCTACCATTGCGGAGAAGCTGGTCACACATACCGCCGCTGCCAGTACCGACAGATGGGGCTGCGTGGTTTCGCCATTGACGCGCCGTGTTCACAGCGGGGTGAAAGACCACGCGACATCGTAGACTACCTCGCAGGAGCGCATTGGACGCCCCGACGATCTTCCCGATCGCCTTCGCCCGGACGCTACATGTCGCCGCACCGCAGGCAGTACGTCGGCCCTGCTCGGGACCGATCACCTAGCCCTTACCCGGAAAACTAAGGGCAGCAACCGATGGAGGTGCGGTTGCTGTACGACGAACTACCGAAGATCCTCCGTCGCCGACGACGACGCCGCGACGAGACCTCAAGAACCCGCCGCAACCCGAACGCAGCCCCGACGTCGAAACTTCGCGGCCTGCAGAAGACCTGACGAGGCAACATCGAAGCAGCGGTACAAACCGTCGTAGCCGTGACCCGACGCCGCGACCCAACCGCAACGCCAGGCGACGAACTAGCGACCTCGACGTTCTCATCGACGGCCACAGCGTCACAGCTCTCGTCGACACTGGAGCCGACTATTCCGTCATCAGTGGGACGTTCGCCGCGAAATTGAAGAAAGTAAGGACTTCTTGGGAGGGCCCTGAGATCCGGACAGCTGGAGGCCACCTAGTAACGCCGGCAGGAATCTGCACAGCGAGAGTGTCCATTAACAACCGGATTTATCCAGCAAGCTTCGTAGTCTTACAGCGTTGTTCCAGAGACGTCATCCTTGGTATGGACTTCTTAAGCCTTCATGGTGCAGTGATCAATCTTCAATCCAAGTCGATAACGTTATCCACTGAAAGAGCACTGCCGCCGCATACGCCGTCAGGAAAGCACGCCTTAAATTTGCTGGAAAACCAAGTCATAATTCCCCCCTCGCTCCAGCGTCAGCATTTCCGTCGGCACTAATAAATCAACAGATATGCAAGGCGTCCTTGAAGGCGACCAGTACCTGTTGATCAACCGCAAGATTTGCGTCGCCAGAGGAATAGCCGGGCTGCGAGGAGGGAAAACATCAGTGATGCTCACGAACTTCAGCAACGAGTACAAGCACGTGAGCAAAGGCACGACGGTTACCTATATCGAAGAAATTGTGGAAGCCAGCAACGCTTTCGCCCTCGCCGAGTCTATCGAAGCTGCTATGACAAACCAAGATCATCAACTAGCCTTCGACGTTAGCGCACGCCTTCGACGCATAAGCAAGAAAAGCTCAAAACTCTCATCCTGCAATACAAGGACTGCTTTTCTTCGTCGCCAAGAGTTCGGCGAACCCCAGTCGCAAAACATCGCATCATAACAGAAGAAAGTGCCAGGCCACTTCGTCAGAGCCCGTACAGAGTTTCGGTGCGAGAACGCGACGCCATAAAGAAACAAGTCGACGAAATGCTTCGCGACGACATCATCCAGCCTTCGAAGAGTCCGTGGGCGTCACCTGTGGTGTTAGTGAAGAAGAAAGATGGGACCCTACGCTTTTGCGTCGATTATCGTCGCCTGAACAAAATCACGAAGAAGGACATGTACCCTCTCCCACGAATAGACGACGCCCTAGATCGACTCCACAACGCGAAGTACTTTTCCTCGATGGACCTCAAGACGGGCTACTGGAAAATCGAAGTCGACGAGCGAGACCGAGAAAAGACTGCCTTCATTACACCAGACGGCTTGTTCGAGTTCAAGGTCATGCCATTTGGTCTTTGCTCGGCACCCGCGACTTTCCAACGAGTCATGGATACAGTATTGGCTGGCTTGAAGTGGCAAACTTGCCTCGTTTACTTGGACGACGTCGTTGTGTTTTCCTCGAACTTCGACGAACACCTCGAGCGTCTTGAATCCGTACTTCAAGCAGTCAAGAGCTCCGGACTCACCCTGAAGCCGGAAAAGCCGTGACCCAAAAAATAGGAGCTCCTGCCGCTTCGCGTACGAGGAGCTCCTATTTTTGGGTCACGTGATCAGCAAGACTGGAGTGCGCCCAGACCCGCAGAAAACAGCTGCCATCGCCGCCTTCCCGCCACCCACCGACAACAAGGCCGTTCGCCGATTTCTTGGCCTGTGCGCCTATTACAGACGCTTCGTGAAGGACTTTTCAAGGATTGCCGAGCCACTAACGCAGCTCACGAAGACTCACGTCGAGTTCCGGTGGGAAACGGCGCAAGTTCAAGCATTTCAGGAACTGAAACGACGCCTGCAGACGCATCCGATACTTGCGCATTTCGACGAATACGCCGATACGGAAATCCACACCGACGTAAGCAGCGTAGGACTCGGCGCCGTTCTTGTGCAGAAGACTTACGGAGAAGAAAGGGTAATCAGTTATGCTAGCCGGTCGCTCTCCAAAGCAGAAGGCAACTATTCCACAACGGAAAAAGAGTGCCTTGCCATCATCTGGGCTACGTCAAAGTTTCGCCCCTACCTTCTATGGAAGGCCCTTCAAAGTTGTGAGCGACCACCACGCCTTGTGCTGGCTAGCTAACTTGAAGGACCCTTCAGGTCGTCTCGCACGATGGAGTCTGAGACTTCAAAAATTCGACATTACCGTCGTTTACAAGTCCGGACGAAAGCACTCTGACGCTGACTGCCTGTCCCGTGCCCCCGTTGACCCACCGCCGCAGGAAGACGAGGATGTGACTATTTCTTGGGAACTTTAAGCGCTGATGACTTCGCCGAACGACAGCGCGCCGATCCGGAACTCAAGGGCCTTATAGAATACCTCGAGGGCAAGGCCACCGTGGCTCCAAAGGTAGAGGAGGACTGGAGTCGTTTTTCTTGCGGAACGGCGTTCTCCTAAAGAAAAAAATCTTCCCCATCTCCCGCTAAAGCGAACCATGTGTGGATGCGAAGCAGCGGGGAGTTAATTAGCTTGAGCGGGAGGAACGTCGCCAATCTCATTTCGCGGCAGCGGTCCGGGCGCTCATGGCGTCGCTGCGCAGGAGAGAGAATGAGGCGCGCGCTCCGTCATTTTCATACCGCGGAACTACCATGGCGCCCCCCAGCGGAGTATGCAGCTGTCACACCACCTGTCGTGTAGAGGACGCGGATGCACTGTGGGGATGTGGGACGCGGGCGCCGCTCCGTAGAGTAGATGATTCCTAGAGTAGAGGAAGGGGGGTGAGCGTAGGAGAGCATAGGGGAAGGGACGCGGGGGCCGCTCAGTAGAGTAGAAGATTCCTAGAGGAGAGAAAGGGGGTGAGCGTAGGAGAGAGAGAGAGGGAGAGGGGACGCACATGCGCTGTGGTGGTGTGGGACACGGGAAGGAGGGACGGACTAAGCCCCCTCCAAACACATGCAAGCAAGATTAAGGAATGGGGTCAACCTGGGCGACAAACACCACCTGCCTAGCCATTGCTAGGCAGCCTCTCTGTGCTCTCGGCCATGACTCAAGGAATGGGGTCAACCTGGGCGACAGACACCACTTGCCTAGCCATTGCTAAGCAGCCTCTCTGTGCTCTCAGCCATGACTCTGGTGACTGTAGTAGTGGTTGACGGCCTTCATATTACTACAGTGTTCTGGTTCGCATATTGGGTGCTTCCCTACTTCATGAAAGTGGCCGGACGCGGGACGCGGGACGGCGGACGCGGGACGGCGGACGGACAGAGCCCCGAGCATAAGATGCTTCGCATCTAAAACTTCTCGCCACTTCGGGCCGACTCCCTCCTCGTAGTACCTTCAGCGTTACGTCCAGAAGTTCTGGATGCTCTGCATGACGACCCGACGGCTGGACACCTTGGATTTTCCCGTACGCTCGCGAGGACACAACAAAAGTACTACTGGCCTCGCCTCACTGCCGACGTCACCCGCTACGTGAAGACTTGCCGAGATTGTCAGCGACGGAAGACACCACCCACTAGGCCAGCCGGACTTCTGCAACCCATCGAGCCACTTGCCGACCGTTCCAGCAAATCGGCATGGACTTACTGGGGCCGTTCCAGACGTCGAATTCCGGAAACAAATGGATCGTCGTAGCAACGGACTGCCTCACCCGCTACGCCGAGACAAGGGCCCTGGCCAAGGGCAGTGCCGCCGAGGTAGCAAAGTTCTTCGTCGAGAACATCATGCTGCGTCATGGCGCCCCAGAGGTCCTCATTACCGACAGAGGTACGGTCTTTACAGCGGACCTAACTCAGGCGATCCTGAGGTACAGCCAAACAAGTCACCGCGGGACCACCGCTTACCCCCCACAGACCAATGGCCTCACCGAGCGTCTCAATAAGACCATCGCCTATATGCTGGCCATGTACGTCGACGTCGAGCACAAGACGTGGGATGCCATCCTTCCGTATGTAACCTTTGCATACAACACGGCGGTACAAGAAACGACACAGATGACGCCTTATGGATTAGTCAACGGAAGTACCCCGGCAACGACGCTCGACGCCATGTTGCCCAATGTCTCCGACGAGGAAAACGTCGACGTCACCGTGTACCTTCAGCGCGCCGAAGAAACCAGACAACTCGCCCGTCTGCGCATCCAGAGCCAGCAAAAGACCGACAGCCGTCGCTACAACATTCGACGACGCCACATGGAATACCAACCCGGTGACCGTGTGTGGGTCTGGACGCCAGTTCGCCGACGGGGACTTAACGAGAAGCTTCTTCGACGATACTTCGGACCCTACAGGGTACTTCGACGTCTCGGTGGACTCGACTACGAGGTCGTCCCTGCCGGCATTACGAACTCTCAGCGGCGCCATGCGCGACCTGAAGTCATCCATGTCGTGCGCCTCAAGCCGTATTACGCCCGTTAGTTAACCTGAGGACTGTAATTTTTGCTTTATTATTATACTTTCGTGCTTGTGCTTATTGTACTTTCTTGCTTTATTATTGTTGTTGCATGCATCCCCCCCCCCCCCCCCCCCCGTGTTCTGTTTTAAGCATCGGGACGATGCTTTTTCAGAGGGGGGGCATTGCCACGCGCGTTTCGTATTATACTTTCACTGTATTCGGTTTACGCCCACAAAGACTGTAAGCAATGCTCAGTGCAAACCGCGCCTCATTTGTTCTAAAAGCTTCGCGATTATTGTAGATCCTTGTCTTAAGATTCCGTGCAAGACGCGAACACGCGAGCTTATTCCAGAGCTTTCGCGACAACCAGTGATCAGGCTGGAATATTCGTTGACACGCGTATAAATGCCGACGCGCTTCACCGCTTGTCAGTTGATCGACGGCCGACGCTCTGTTCGCCGCTATCAGTGCCAGTGTGTATTGCTGTAATCTGACTTTCTGTTTACCGGCCACAAGTTCGGCCCAAATAAACAGTTTCATTTTGAACCTGCCGACTGCTGCCTTCGTCGACGTCACGACCACGTGACAATACGGGGATTTTGCCTGAAGTTCCGGTCTCTACTGATCACATTCACTAGACTTTCCTTGGCTTCATTGTCTCTTGGTTTTCATTAATATTATTTCTTAAAATTATGGTATGATTCAGGACAATGTTCTCTGTCAGTAACCTGTAAAATATTCTCGGCACTATTTCATCACACTCGATGATATTGACTGTGTTTTCATCACACTCGATGATATTGACTGTGTTTTCATATAACGCTACAAGAAGGAAAACTGTACGCAACAAAAAACCAACAGGATCGCACATAGATCGCCAACTGTGCTTTAGGTAGATTTGTACACCTAACTCTCCGTCCTTGTTCTGCAATCCTACACTGATTTTTCGCTGACGCATCCTTCTTTTTGCCTCATAGGTTTTCCTGAAGTACTTTTCTTAAGGGATATTGAGTTGCGTGTTTCGACATAATTATGGGAATTCAATACCAGAAATTCATTCATTCATTCATAAACAGTGCAAGAAATAACGGGACAGAGGAAAAGAACATTACAAGACGCCCATGAAGAATTCCTTTCCTTTGTTTCCTCTTTATTGCGCTTTCATTATGCACGCAGGATAACTACAACGTATTTCACCGAAATTAGAAATACGGAATACCTGACCTAAACTTAGTACTTACACATAGGGTAAACGCAGGACATAATGCTTCCGTTCCCGCCGCCGCAACCTGCATTAAGGCAACATTTATGAAAAACCTGACATTTTCACAATGCTTATATTCCTTCATAACAATCATTTCCGAAAAAAAAAAAACGGCAGATCTCACGCACTGTGGGAATCGATGTAATGCGAAGCAGCCAACAAAGAGTTGAGTACATCCGCCTCGTTTGTTTTAGAGGCAAATGGAGTCATTCATGTCATGACGTTATATATATCGATAACAGCAGTGAAATAGGACGCGGCGGCCACCATACGCCACAGCGCTGACATTGCGCGAGCGGTTGGAGGAGGAGAGGTTGAGGAGAGGAAAAGACGCCATTTTTGCAGTCCTAAAGGAAGAACGCAGGGGAATGGGTAGAGAGCAGTAAAGATGGGTGAAGGAAAGGAGAGGGGCGTCTATAGCCGAGGACGCGGCGAGAGCGTCTTCTACAGAGAGTTGTCCAGCGTCCTAAAGGAGTTGAAGAACCACCCTGAAGACCTGGGTGTAGCGGTGGAACTCATGTTGATTCAGTGGTTGCGAATGCCGCCAAGTCATTAAACTTTACACAGCGAAACCTGAGACATGTTCCGGCATGTTTAAAATCAATGGCGTATTTAACATACATTCGCCCCATGCTTGAATACGCTTGTGCCGTGAGGGACTCTTGGCAAATTACTTTGTGACAAACTTGAAAAATAGAGAGCAGAGCTGCAAGGTTTGTTCTAAGCCAGTACTCAGGAAATGACAGTTGTACCAATAACAAAAATAAACTGGGATCGGTATTACTCTCATCCCGTCGAAGGAAACTGCGGTTAAAGCTCCTATATCAAATATTTCACGGTAAAGCTCGCATTCGAAAAGAAATGTGCCTACACAGTCCTCATTGTGTCTCTTCGCGCAATGATCATTGTTTCAAGATTTTAGAATATTGTGTCAGATCCAATTTGTATGCTAATTCGTTTTTTGTTCGTTCCATGAACGAATCGAATGGCTTATCAAGAGAAGAAGTGTGCTGTGTCAATGAACATGTGTTTTTCTTGACATTGTAACCCCTCTGCTGCAGCGCCTTTGGGCTAAGCGGGGTAATCATTGAATAAAGAAAATAAATAAAGGGAAATGAAGTGTAGATCAAAACGCGGCTTTTGTTTTGTTTGAAATTTACTTCTTTAAGGGCCCCTCCCCAGGTCACATAAGAAAGTGTAGTTAGACACTGGAAGTTCTTGCGTGCCCAATGAAGAGCGTTGTACCACGATTTTCCATATTGGTTCGTTACGAGCCACGAAACCATGATGCGAGGACGCAAGCCTGAAACCCTTGCCACTCGCCCCGTGTAGCCATCGCGAGCCCAATTCCTTCCCTGCCCTCTTTGGTTTGAGAGCCGGAGGATCACATGACGCATACGGATCAACACGTCATGCGCACGCAAGGTCACGTGCGCATGACGTGCGCCAGCCTGCTCGTGCACGTACGCAATCAATGTTGTATCGTTTCGGCGTTCTCGGTAGTGCATTGCCCGTTTCTGTGGGATCGATCACTCAGTGCGCGTACTTTTGGAGAGGCTGGCACGGATCATGTATCCTTATCGCGATACACCGCGTCGCACCACTGGAACTGCTGTCAGAGACTATGAACCAAAAACACGCCAAGCGTTCTCAAGGTTGGCGACGGCACGATGCGAGAACGGCGAGAAGACGAACGCATGCGAAACGGAGGCCGATTAGTGTATAGCATCTCGCTGCGATTCGAGATAAAAGTAAAAATAAAAACGCGCTCACATTCCGTTTGTGTGTTATTATTTCTCTTAGCTTTCATTCATCATGCTCAACAACAGATTACACAAATTTCACATGTCGCCTCAAATAATTCTCGCAATGTCACGTGCCGCGCTCTCAATCAGGTCCCGCTGAAACTGCTGGATATAGCCAGGAAACGGGACATTTTTCGTCTGGTTTTCTGGACATAGCCAGCATTTAACCAGGACCTGATTAAGAGTGTACGGTGAGCGACGTCAGAGCACCAATGTCTACGTAAAGGAGCGACCTAAGAGCAGGACCATTCCTTGCTGTACGTCACCCCCTCCATCGTGGGGCGCGCGCCCGCGAGAAGGGCAAGTGGCGTTCAGTTTGAAATTTCACGTCTTTACGCGATGTGTAGCGTTGCAACGTGATCCGGCGCGTCCAGTGCACTTGTCAGCTCGAAATGCTCAAACCTGGTGAGGGGCCTTTTAAGGTGTTCACCGAAAGGAGAGAAATTGACCCAACGCGATGTGATATACCCGGCATCCCTTCCTTCTGGTTTTTAACACGAAAGTGTTTTATGCCGGGGTCTACCACGGCTCCTCTGACGTATTTCCATCACGGATATGACGTTGTAAAATATAAACTAACAATTGAAATCAAAGAAAAAACTAGAAGAAAACGTTCCGTCACGGGGCGTCGAACCTGTGCCCTCCCGCTCCGCAGCGCGCGGCGCGAAACCACTCGGCCACGGGATCGTACGTACCTCAGCTTGCTAACGGCAAGCTATTTATATAGACCATGTACCGTTGGCGGTCCTCAGAGCTCATCGACTTCAGCGCGTTTTCGTCATCAGTAGCTAGATGGCGCGAAGGTGGCACCGAGTGCGCGCTCTAAACGTCGTCGTGCCTCTCGCTGCAGTGAGCGCGTGCCTCCACGGGGCGTGGCCGCTAGTGCGCGCGCGCTTATCTCCTGATCGGGGCATTGGGGCGCTTACGTCTTGTGCTTCCACCGCAAGTTTCCTATGAAGTTATAGTGGTTAAAGGTGCGCGAAGGTCTCTTCGCTCACCGCAGCCGCCGCGTTTACGAAAGGAGCACGCTGCTCACATACGAAGTAACGATTGCGACAGTTGTTCGAGCTCGTCTTCTGTATACTTGTGCGGTCGTTTCGTGCGCCTTTCTTTGTGTTACAGCTGCGTGCTTTAGGTGTCGAGCTGTGACAGTTAGTCCGTGCTCGTCCTGTGTATGCTCATTTCGTGCCTCCTTTCAGCTTGAGGGTGGGCACGCAGTAAGTGTCAAGCTGCTTTCCGTTCTTCGCGTGACATTTCCATTTGTTGCTGTAGCATTCATTCCTTCGCCCTTATTGTGTATCAATACACAATAAATGCTCAACTACCTCTGTGAAGACACGTTGCACTTTCGTGTTATACCGATTCCTTTGACAGAGGGATCAGCCATGTTTTTTTTTTTAGCGGTCTGGCTATCTGCTCCTGCGCTGCCCTTCCCAGCCACGACGAAACGAAAGGGAGCCAGGAGTGTGTTGATTCGACGGTGGGCGCTTCTCTAGTGCCCAATCAGCGCGTGCCGTTTGGCAACCGCTCCGGGAAAGACAGCGTCAACGCCACCCAAATCCCGAGCTCAGGCGGCTCAAAGCTCAGCGAACAGCCACTGCTCGACAAGCGCGACAAGCCTAGCGACATCAGCCTGCGTCTCGCCAAGTGAAGGCTCATGGAAGAGCTGAAAAACGTAAGCGGCGAAAACAGAAGCCCGGAATCGTTAAAGCTCAGACCGCTGCGGCTCCTCAGCGCACGCAAGATAGTCTTAAACTCAATGCAAAGCAAGCGCAAGTGGAACTTCTACATCGCCAGACTAATCCAGCCTTGCTGTGTGAGAAGGCAGCTGCAGCGTGACGTCAATAGCGCCAGAACAACCCGACCGCCTCTCCCGTGCGCGAAAACGCAACCACAGTATAACAGCATCTAATCCTCATTACACATTACCGCACACCCCATGACGTTAAAAGCGCACGATAGAATAACACCCACATTACAATAACAGAAGTCGTAGCACCAACAACAATAGCAACTAAACAATATCAACAGCCCAGCGGTAATCTCTGGGTTTCCACGCTGCGCACTTCCTCAGGTTTCGCAGTAATGGAGCTGCAGCATTTTTTTTTTCATGGCATGGTTTTAATTTTTTTTTATATTTGAAAATAAAATCCATATTTCTAAAGACAAAATGGCCGCCATGGTGATATCGGTGTCTACCCTTGAGGTTTTCTTGGACTTACGCCACTGGGTCTATGACTTCAAAAGGGAAAGAGTGCTGCGAGATCTTGCATTACAATGCGTGGCGCGCAAGACGAGTAACTTATTCAATGTTAAATATACATGAACCCGTTTACGTGTTCTCGAGTGAAGTCGCCACGCTGGGCCAGCTACACTGAAACGGACGCAAGCTGTGAACAAGAAAGCCCCGAGGCACTGCTGTAGGTGTCGGGCAGTGTTACTTCAACGGTATGTCATAGAAGGAAGGTGAACTCGAAAAGGGGTGGTCACGGTGTTGACTGAGGGCACTCCGCCTACTTCTCCTGTCATGCGATCTGCTACATTGATTGGTTAAAATTGAGTGATCAGTGGTTCCATCCCATATCGCAAGTGTATACAAACGAGTGCATATGAGAATGAAAGAGAGCGATGGAGCCGATAATCGGCCGCCACTGGACCATTACGTATGTTGATGCGATCTGGTCTTGCCTTTTGCTTTTAATTAATCATTTTGTTTTGGAAGTTTGCCTCCCACGTTGTAACAGGATTCAGTGTGTCTTCAGACGATAAGGAACAGAGATCCTAAGTCAGCAAAAGCTTAGCCTCCTACCTGCCTGGGACCTTCCTAACTCAGTCGAATACTCGTTGTGAAAATATTCATATTTGAGAAATGTTGAGCATAACTTGCTGTTCTATTCGATTATATGATATATTTGAAATTATGTAATATATTTGTCGAACATACCTGAGCGATACGGCTAGATATTTGAGCTCTAAGGGCCATCATGAAGCTAGTTCATCTGTTTCACTTTGCGTAATATTTGACTTCACGTTTTTCAAGTAGCCAGATACACTCTTTTGCCAGTCTACTAGACATCTTACTTATGTATAATGCTTGTCTATGCACCAACATCTACTGACATCATATCAATGAAAATAATATTCATGTTTTAAACGTGAACATTCCTGTACCGTGATCTCGCATGGATTGTTCACTCTTCAAAAAACAAAAATTCCTAGACACGTACGAAATCGTTTATTCGTTTTTTCAGCACTGCGCTTTTTTTTTCAATTTCTCGAGGTGCAAAATATATAATGAAGCTGAGCTTAAGGTACACAGCTTTTATTTATTTATTTAGAAATACTGTCAATCTCATATGAGATCAAGGCAGAAAAAGGGGGGGTTACAGCAGCAAGAACAATGAGAAAATGAAATCAATTATAATCGTTCACAAAGTAACATAGAATGACAACTTAAATGACGATACATAGAAACAGCAGAACGCTACAATAGGTTGTACAACAATGCGCAATAAGTATATAAATGCGAATATAAGTTAAATACAGGTTATACAAAAACAAGCTATTCCAACAGAAACAGTGCAGTAAAACAGAACAAACTGGTGCATAAAATAGTTATGGTTACAAATAAAAAAGGTAATAACGTAACTTAACCGTGCTGTGTTAGTAAAACTTCCTCGACTGCAGTAGGGAACTTGTCTAGCGAGTGAGTGTTAGCAGTTGATGGGTCAAGTTCATTCCAGTCTGTTATCGCTCTCGGGCAGTAACAGCATTTAAAGCAGCTAGATTGGTGTGTATATTCAGTTAGCATTAAGGACTGTTTGTTATGTATAGGTTTTGCTGTGATTATCGAAATATATGTAGCAGTGTCAATGTTTACCTGGTTGTGTAGGAACTGATGCATGAATTACATTCTTGTTACTTTGCCTCTTTTTCGAGGCTATGAAGGCCAGCCATTTTAGTAATTCCGTAGGTGAGTCCGAAATTTTATATTTGTTAAATGTAAACCTAATGGACTTTCTTTGGATCCTTTCTAATTTGTTATGTTTAGTGTACGGAAACCATGCAATATTAGGATATTCGAGAACTGTACGGATAAAAGTTTTGTACGCCAAGAGCTTGATATTGGGTGGCACAATACGAAGATGTCTTCTGAGGAAGAAAGGCATTTTAAGGCAGTTGTTGTAATGGTGTTAATGTGGGAGTCCCATCTAAGATCGTGTGCAAGTATCAAGCCCAGGTATTTGTGTTCTTGAACTCGAGCTAGCTGTAATATGTTATTTGCGGTAAATGGGAACTCAGACATGTGTCTTTTTCTGGTAATTGTTAGGGCAGCAGATTTTTAATGTTAAGGGTCATTTGCCAGGCAGTACACGATTTAGATACCAAGTACAGAGCTTCATTTAAAGTTATGGTGTCCTCGGGAGAGTTACTTTCATGATAAACTATGCAATCGTCTGCGAACAATCTAATTTTAATGCCTATGTTGCATGGTAAATCATTGATAAAAATTAGGAAAAGAACTGGAGGCAGTACACACCTCTGAGGGACACCAGATGTGACGGGATGAAGAGTGGATGCCTGATGGTAAATTTCTACAAACTGTAATCGGTTAGTAAGGTAAACTTGGATTCAGGAAATGATAGGTCCGTTTCCCAGAGCTGATTCACTTTTAGTCATGAGTTTACTGTGTGAAACACGATCAAAAGCTTTCAAAAGGTCTAGTAGGAGGTGATCCATTTGTTTTTGGTTGCCCGTGCTGAATGATATGTCGTAGATTAGCTCAACATACTGGGTTACAGCGGATAGACCTTTTCGGAAGCCGTGTTGGTAAGGTGCAAGGATGTATTCTCCTTCGAGGTATGTGGTTATGCTTTTATGCACTATGTGTTCAAGGAGTTTACCGACTGAGCTGGTTAGAGGGATGGACCTATAATTAGAGACTTCCTCTTTGTTACCGGATTTACGTACTGGAATGGATTTTGCGACTTTCCAATCTTGGACTAATGTACATGTTGATAATAATTTATTAAAAATTAAGCACAGGTAGTTGGCTAACCATTCTGAATATAATTTTAAGAATATATTAGGTATGTTATCAGGTGCCAGTCCCTTTTTAGTGTAGATATTGAGTAATATTCGACGTAGACCACGTCCGGCTACAACAGGTGCTTCTAGGCGTAATCAGTTGCTTGGGTTAACGTGTGGAATGTTCCCATCATCCACGCTAAAAACTGATTGAAAACATTCATTACAAAGATTCGCTCTACACAGGTTGTCTTCTCAGTGAACTGGGTGATCGCTTGATTTTTTTCGGTTTAAAATAATTCTAGAACTTCTGAGGGGAAGCTTTTAGGAGGTTGGAAAGGGTATTGTTAAAGTAGTTTGCTTTAGACGCCTCTATTTGACTTTTCATATTCCAAATGGCAGTTCTGACAGCTGTCATAACGATTGCATGCGGCCTTTCATCACGAAAGGATTTGACGCTAAAAGGGTGCAAAACCTTTACACAGTGTTTTCTCTATGTTCATGAGATTGCGCTTATCACAATTACAAATAGAATAAATTGTCATCTACTATTATATCGGAAATTAAGATGGGGCAGGCTATAGAACAACCTCGCGCTTCGACTTCGCAATTGTCATAAAATATCCGAATGTAAAATGAACTTACTTGGTTGGATGACTGTATAATTTTGCCTTTTCCAGTGATCTGCAACATGAAAACATGAGCGCGTTACAGATATCTCACTTTTTTGTCAGTGAGAAAGGGTCATAAAGTTTAAATGAAATCTAGGTGGGTTAGCCAGAACATAAATATCTGGTTTCCAACCCGCATTGAGGATGGGATAAGGGGCGAAAAACCAGTGAGAAAGACCAGAATGAAAGAAAGGGTTAAACAATATCAACAGGAAACACCCACAAGTAGAGCCTCATACGCGAGAGTGTCATAGTCGTTCAACGAGACCGGCTGACCACATAAACTTAAGCGCCTTCGTCGCTTCTTTCTATGAAGCTCTAACGTTCGGGCATTCCAAAATTGATTGCTCTGAAAGCGGTTGGTCATTAAGGCATGCTACCTTTCTTGGGAGCTGTTGTCTCTGAGAGCTCTACTGAGGGCAATCACAAAGTACGTGTGCAATGATTTTCTCGCTGCCATAGTGATCAAAGGCAGTATTGTTCGTCATTCCGAGTTCATGCGCAAAGCTGTTCGCAAAAGACACTCCCAGCTACATGCGACAGAGGACGGTTGTTTCGGATCCGAATAGTCGGGATGGAATTTGAATTTGAAGTGACGCATCCAGGTGGTGAAAGCGGGAATGTAGAAAAGCGGGCGTATTCCACACTGAATGTGTTGCATCACGCGTGAGCGACCTAATCTTTCATACTGCATCGGTTCTTGATAGTAGAATGGCATCCTGCACGCCACTTTGATTAGCATTCCAAGCAGAACTGTCGCATTGTTCTTTGGCATTGATGTCACACTGGCCTGGAAACCACTGAAAAGTTATGTCATGCTATCTTTCTTTCATGTCCTGATTCGTTGGACATATTTTCAATACTAGTTGGTCTTGTGGCCCACGACGTAAAGCTGATGACAGACACTGCAAGACTGACTTAAAGTCTGTGAATATACTCCATTTTAGTGGTGACTCGTTGAATCGCTCGAAGTGGACTGTGGAGTGCCACAAGCTCCACAGGAGTCGGCGTAGTCCTAGGCGTTGTCATCAATTGATAGGTTTCGGCATTTGCTGTTAGTCTGTTATGAAACATTTGAACTTACTGGGAGGTAGGAAGAAATGTGCACAATTTCTCACTTGGTAATTTTTAGGTGGCATCGTGGCGCTCAGTACGGTTGATATCTCCTTCTATCATAGAGCTGACTGCCTTCTCCAAAAGCAAAAACAAAAAAAAAACATGCAAAGGAAACCAAACTCAGACATGCGTGAAATCAGTTCCGTTCTGCTTGCTTATGACATTATTGTGACTGTGTCGCAGATTTTTTGCGGAACGAGTGCTCTTCGCGTTCCATCGGCATTACATGCAACGTAGACACACGCACTTCATATATATATATATATATATATATATATATATATATATATATATATATATATATATATATATATATATATATATATATATATATATATATATATATATATATGTGTGTGTGTGTATCTGTGTGTGTTTGTGTGTGTGTGTCATCATAGTGCATGGCGTATCATCCTTCGAAAGGCACTTCACCCTGCATAGGCCATGAGTCTGCAGTATTGAATAAATAAAAATCGCGTGTGTAGGGCGCATATCCACTGCCACGGCCCATGGTTTCTGGGTGCAAGCCAAACGTTATTCACAGTCTACGTCGGGCAAATTACGGCGAGAATAGACATTGAAAATATTATAGAACACTTTGCGGTAGAAAACAAGTACATACCGTTTGTTATAGTTGGTGATTTTAATGTAGCAGCCAAACGCTTACAAAGGTACTGCGACAACCCTCAGCCAGTAATGACGTGGTACTGATCGTAAATAAATGTATCATTTGAACGTTTGCCTGGCATCAGTTGCGGTGGTGGTGTTGGCTTTCCCTCACAAGAGGTCGGCTTTTCGTCATGGTAGGGGACTTTGCAGCATGCATTTGGGAGAGGGAGTGGTGGGATTTGATGAGCGCCGCGGCACGAAGCGAGTAGAAACTACTGTTTACTACGACATGCTATCTCCCACGATTTCTCGTCGTTGCTCATAGGGCGCGGTCACCCTTCGCTCCTACGCGATTCTCGACTCCCTTCGTTCATTGAAGGGGCCCTGACACGGTCACCAAACAATTCGCGGTTTTCAGTGAAAACTAGAAGTAGAGGGTCTATTATGCCTAAACAGAAATGAAAAGTGGGCCGTAATAGAATGTTTCAGTGCAAAACAAGCCCTAGAAGTCACCGGCCGTAAACCCCGCCCACCGCCTGCGACCGCCATTTTGCCATGGCGCGTGTGATGTCATGTGCTGGAAGGAGCGGAGCCGTCGTCTTCTACAAAAGTTTCAGCCTGCGCAAATCGTTCAATTTCATTGCAAAGCTGAAGAAAGCTAAGATACCTCGATTTCACGCGCAGCTAACCGCGGAACGATATCGTTCACCGGAATGCAGGCGCTCGCGCAGCTAGCTCCTTGATATGCCACGACGCGCGCGAGTGCGCCAGTGTGGCCCGACTCTCAGGCCACTTGCGTGTTTATAAAAATATTCAATTAAAAGTTAAGCGCTTGATCAAATGCACTAAAATATTGCCAGCTTGCTTGTGAATGCACAAGGATTAACCCACGTAACGCAGATTATGATGAAAAATTGGGTGTCATGGCCCCTTTCGTGAAACCGAATAACCTCCTGTTCTCCGCAAAGTTAGCGATAATCAACACAGTGCAACGTGGAGAACAGAAGTCTGACGTCGCAGCTGCGTACAGAATCCCAAGAAGCTACGACTGAATAACAAGGCCGACATAAGGACCACGGTGGACGAAAGGTTTCCGGCGCCCCGCGACTGCACACAGCCCTGTCCGGAGATGCTGATGCGCTGTTTACACAGATACTGTATTTTTTCGCGTATAACCCACCCCAACATAAAACCTGCACCTCCAACTAGAACATGCGGAAAAAATAAAAGGTAAAAAAAATCCCCGCTTATCGCAGCGAAGCCACTTTCATTGCAATATCGTGAACAAATGCCATGAAGCAAACTTGCGCGCCGAAGCGCCTACTTAAATGCAGTGACCTCTTTAAAACGTTTGAATCGAGTTATACGATGTACTCAATTTTCGTATTTTGGCGAGTTTGATATATGCAGGTTCGGCTCTACTTACATTTGGCAATAGCTTAGAATTCCCCAATACCCTGAAATGCACGTACCTGGTTGAGGTGTTGTTTTCGTCTCCCACATCCAGTTCTGCCATACTGCGCGAAAAAGTTGATAATACAGCACATGAAAATAGACACACGCGCGCGCGCGCACACAAACACACACACACACACACACACACACACACCTATCTATCTGTCTATCTATTTATCTCTCTCTCTCTCTCTCTCTCTCTCTCTCTATATATATATATATATATATATATATATATATATATATATATATATATATATATATATATATATATATTAATACGCATATTATGAAGAGTCTGCCTTCGGTTGCCGCAGAACAAAATAGGAAATATATATATACGCTTCTAAAAAACTGTTTATTGGTGACGTTTTGATCGGAGATCGGTCTCCGATCGAAACGTCACCGATAAACAGTTTTTTTAGAAGCGTATACATATTTTTCCTATACATATATATATATATATATATATATATATATATATATATATATATATATATATATATATATATATATATATATATATACACTATGAATATACGGCGCGATATGTTGATGACGAGTGTGTAGGGAGGAGCAAGTTGAAAAGCGCACATAGTGTTCAAACTATTTTGTCCGTGCCCGAGCGCCCTGCTGAGCCACGACTTGTGCCTGCAAGAAATTACGAACAAAAAGGGATAGAAAGTAGCTGTTTAACTCTATATTCATCAGTTGCATTAATCAGAAAGGTGTCGAGCAACGACAAATTGCTAATTTGGTGGTTCACGTGGCCATGAAAGCTTCTAGGCCTGTGCGAGACAACACATCTATTCTGAAAGAAGACACAAGAAAACATTACAAACATAAACGTTCTTGCACAAGCAAGCTGCTACTTATCTGATTGCGCTCTCGCGCGCCTAAAATTTCTTCGGTGAAACAGGCAGCTACACTAACGAACGTCTGAAGGACAACATTTCTATCTTCCTGAAAAACATTGCAGCAACAGCTTATGAAGCCGAATTTAGCAGCATTTTAAACCATAAGCGGGTGCATGCTCAAATACTCCAGAGAAAAAAATTGAGCCAACGCGATAAAACTGTAGGATGAGGAATGTGTAGGCATGCTTTTCCTTTCATTTTCTGAAAAAGGAAGCGATTATTTCGAGACTAGTTAGCACTGACAGTGCACACATTTCGTCATCTCTTTTAGTGTACACATTTAGTCACCTCATGTAGAAGCATGTTCTTTCTCAAAATAAATTACTTTTAAGTTGCGCGCCATGAGTTCGGTACTGCTCTTACTCACTCTGTGTCTTTTAGCTGAAATGTTTTGAACAGCTGGAGACACCTTAGGCGAGTGATCAAGAAACCACAGTGACGGTAAAATGTCCTCATTGTAACTAGATAAATTGCAGCTAATTGCGACTATCTCCAGTTTTTTTTTAAAAAGGAGCGACCTCTTACACATTTTCGTTATTTTAAATCGCAAATATTTATCCGTGCCATGGTTGAAAGAAGATAATAAAACCTTGCAATGAAATCGGCTAATCTAGAGAAAATGCAACATGCACGGCAGTCACATCGAAGAGCTCGATTTCAGCATATGTTTAGCAAAATCCACCTTTTATGAACATATGTCGAAGAACGCGCGCACAAAATTTCTAAGAACTTCTTCATGTGGTATAGCACTTATACTATCTTTTCTCAATCTAGCTACCAGGACATTTCAGGTGTATAACATAAGCTGTGCCTTCAACATATATTTAAGAACATTAGCCGAGGAGTACATACCGAAAGGAAGAACTGGTGGAAATGCGAGTAGTGGTGCAACGCTAGATAAAATAAGAACCGCCCCTATAGCAGCTCTGTACATGACGGTGGACGACTACACTGGAAGAGAACTGAAGAGCGGAGCTTCCATCACGTCTTGAATACCCCCCGTCATATATGAAATGCCGTAAAGGGTAAAGCGACTGGCACAGGGGGTGGATGAACAAAAGAGCACCAACTTGTTCCCTGAGATCTGGAGGGATATTTTACTGTATTTAATGAAGTCGCTTACATTCAACTAATATGAATTTTCTAAATTTTATAGCTTTGGTTAATATCAGAAGCTCGCTTTCTCCGATTCATGTTTTTTTTTTTAATGTCGTTTCCTGGACACCACTGTTTTTCGACGGGTGCCTTGTTCATACAATAAGTGTATATAGTCTACGTATTAAATCATACATTTAGAATAACATAAAAATTTTATCGGCAATCTCGCGTAGAGGAGGCGAGTATTTCTATTTACAACATCTCTCACAAAAAGACTTGAATATAATATTCAAAATTATGGCACCTTAACAAATGATGCCAAGCCTGACTGAAGAGCGGTGCTGGTAGCCTTTTATTTTAATAATTTTAAATCCGTAGCATTTCTTGGAGAACCAAACGTACTTAGAGTGTTTGTATTCACGTATCTATCTACCTATCTAACTATCTATCTAGCCGCCTACGTCTAGGTGTTCTTGTGATCACCTCCGTAAGTTGGTTTAGCACAAAATTGTTTTAGAAGGATAAGAGGGTTGGACAAATATGACTCTGTGGTCGTGGCATGAATAACGTGAAAATTGCTTCGCGTACGTCGTCGAGCCCTTTCCACCAGACACATGTGGCACATACCCCTATACCACGTGCCGTGGTGTGCGGGTATGCACCAAAGGTGATTGGCAGTTTGTATGTACCCAGGAACGGCGGGAACAGACATTGGTAATTTAAATGCGAGAGTAAACAGTAAACAACCCCGAGGTCCAAAAATTGTAATGAAGAAAAATATGCGCACTTCTGCTATGTGAACATGCTGCCGCAAGAATTGTGCGAACACGTTCTATAATAAGGAAGCTACAGGAGTTGGAAAATCGTTTCAGTTGGTTTCAAATTTTCGCGCGGCCTCGCCACCCTTCTCTGCCATAGGGAGGGGAAGGCGTAGCCCGTCGTCGTGACTCCGCCCACTTCAGCAACGTGACACGACGTCAGCGATACGTCATTCGCGCACAGCCAATGACCGAGCAGGGCTTCCCCCACATGAGCACATGTCATAGCGGCGTGGGGAGGAAGCGTGGCGCGAGGAGCACCCTTCCCCTTGCGTTAAAGTAGCGAGACGCCTCTTTATCTCGGAGGCTTCCGTTCTGGCAACACCGCTTCTCCCGATAGTCTCGGTCTCTACAAAACGGCAGAGGGCAGCACAGGAAAATGGAATGCGGACTGCGCGGCCAAAACTGCATCACCGCGGGGCCAAGGCGCCGTTTCGTAGGGCAAAGGACCAATCGACGAGCTCAGTGGTACGTCAAGTTGTTCGTGGGCAAGTTTTGCATCACTGCCTCTATGAGGGGGGATCGGTCAGGCGTAGGAAAAAAGCGCGGGAATTGTTTTTCGAAATGAAGGGTCTGCGCGGCGCGCAGCGCTGTAATATTCGGAAAAATGTGATCGCCGCGGTCTACTCTATGAATTGGCCAGCTAGTTAGGGAGGTTTTAAAAAAAAGTCGGAGCCTGTTTACTGGCCCTTTAAGGTAGGTCAACACCTTCGAGAAAAACTTTTACAATTTTGGTCCAAAAGTTATAATTATGGTTTTGGATTGTAGGGCTTCGGTAAATTTAAGCTTTAAGATTATGAAATAGATAAATATCGAAAACATAAAATTTATAAAAATGAAGATGTGCCAAAATATGCATGTTGCGCCAACAGTCATAACTAAAAAACTCTTGTTGCAATTCAAACGCAACTTGGCAACTACGTAGTGAGCACAACATTCTGTGCATCTAACCTCCACGATCATCATATCTCTAAGCTTGGGTGCGTTATCGTAAAAATACTGAAAAAGTTGATATTTGGCAAGTTTGCTTTGCACACAGTTGGCCACTGTACAAAAAGTTACCACTAGTTTTCAATAATTCTGCTTGAATGCACAGCTCCACCTATAAAGAAACAGCACAAAAAAAATTTATGCGAAAATATTTATTAGAAAGACGGTTATCATTGTTCGCGTAACTGTAGGAAGCAAAAAATCTCATTTTGAGAAAAATGGCTTTAAAAATTTCAACCGAATGTCTATGAAACAAAGAAACATTCAATAGTCCTGAAATTCACCAGGCTTATAGCTTGGGACCTCTTTTGAAGCGGCACAATCTTCTTTTGAGCGAGATGAAGCACACATTTTTTTCCTAGCTCGTTTCATGTCTCCAGCTGACTCTCATCCCCGTGTTCCACAGTGGGTCCACACTTGGAATATTGATCCCTAACTTGCGTAAATGCTTCTGTTTCGTTCTATACTTCGCCATGTTTCATGACGTACTATAACTTTCTCCTTGTAAAGCCAGAACTAAGTCCAAGAGCTCGAAATGGCACACAAAAAGAACACAGACCGCCGAGTGAGAGCACGCACAACTTAAACAATAGAGTGCCGCATCAGAGTAGAGGAAATTTAAAAATAAATTTAAAACATCATGTTCCACAAGATTTAGAATGTTCTTAAACACCTTAGCATTACGTAATATGTAAGCGAACAACATTTATGACGAGATGGTAGAATCCTTCAGTTTCGGATGTGTCCAGCAGGTGTTGAAAAAATGGTCATAACTTTCAAATGGCTTAATATAACTGCATTATTTTTTTCTAAATCTTCTTGAATGGACAGGGAACTTGAAAACGAAAAATCCCAACAACTCAATTTTTTTCAAAAAATGCGTTTTTGAAGGTGGTGACCTACCTTAAGAGAAACCCACATCGGCAGCGTTGACCCGACGGATGCAAAGAACAAAAATCAGGATCCCAGCAGGATTCGAACCCAAGCATACTGCGTGGCAGTCAGGTACTCGACAACAGAGCGACACCTGGTTTTGAAACTGCTTTGAAAAAAAAATCGGCAGAACCCGCGTACCATGGGAATCGACGTTATCAGAAGCATGCGGACGAAAGGTGACTGTGGTGTAACATTTTTAATAAACTAAACCTTACGAAATGACGCTAAATATATGTGCAACGGTTGTACGCACAGGCATATGTTGAACACGCGCATATACCTTCTATAACCAGTCGTTTACAGTTGCGCAACGATACGAACAGGAACACGTATTACCAACACCAGAAGCGGCAAGCTGAAATGTAGTGCTTGTGCTTGCGAGGAGGGTAGCCTTTGATCGTGGTACGTAGACCATCTTCAGTGCATGGCGCTTAAGTAAGATTGACGTTGGCCATCGGCCTCCCCCATCAATGGACGATACCCCGGCTGCTTATCCTTCTATCTTTCTTCTTTCTTTTTTTCTTCTGCTTTTCCCTTTATTTCCCCCCTTCCCCTGACGCTGCGCCGTGCTCCCTATTGGGCTGCAGACTTAAGCGCCATATCTACAACAAACACTACTACGACCACAATGTGACGCCTTTATCCTATGAGCACATATGTAATGTTGGCAAAATTAGATAGCCAGCACTGCAACCACAACTGATGTTTCACCAACATTATGCCTGCATAGGGTCTTTTTCCAAAACAATTCTGAGACCTGGCGTGGCTCTGTGGTAAAATACTTGATTGCCACGCAGAATGCGTGGGTTCGATTCCTGCTGGTAGGCTGATATTTATTCTTTGAATTCGTCGGGTCAACGCTGCCGAAGTCAGTTTTGCTTAACGCCCTCACATTTAAATTACCAATGGCTGTTCTCGCCGTTCCTCGGTAGATATAAACTGTCGATAACCTGTGCCGCATGCATAGCCGCATACCTCGTCCCTTGGTATGCGAGCATGTGCCACACCTGTCTAGAGGAAAGGGTTTGACGACGTACGCTAGGGAATTTTCACGTTATACATGTCATGACCAGCTAGGCAGAATCGTCAACCCTCCCCTAACTATTTTGGTCTACCCCAAGTTAAGGAGGTGAGCACGAGAGCACTTAGATGTAGGCGGCTAGATAGGTAGATGGATAGATAGATACGTAGATATAAACGCTCAAAGTGCCTATAGTTCGCTCAGAAATGCTTCGCATTTAGAAACACCCTATGCAGGCGTAATATCGTTGCAACGTCAATTGTTGCTGCAGTGCTGGCTATCTAATTTTACAAGAAAGCAAGAAACATTGCATATGTATTATCCTACAGGCGCCATGTCGAGTTATCGTCAATAGTGCTTCCGGTGTTGGTGCCCCTTTTATAGCAGTCTAATAAACATTACATATCTATTCCTATGATTCAGCAAGCTATATTCAAGCGTTGGTGGACCCTGGAGGAATGCGTTAACGATAGTTGCGTACGATATTCACATCATCGCGTAATGATGACGTCTGTGCTCTAACGTGAGTGCTTTTGTTTCGTCAAATCATACGTCACCTTTTAAACGGCAGTGTAGTCGACGTTACTGGTAAGCCCAAGATGTCCACACAACTACTACACTTACAGAAACACGTCAATCCGACTCGTAACGCTTGGCTCAAAGCCAAGATATGTAGCACAGACACTTACCCTTACACTTACACCTACATAGACACTTACTTACACTTACTGGCCGACATTTTCGCATGAAACAGATGCCTACATGGCATGCGATCTGGCATTTTTTTTTATTTTTTATTATCTTTCTTTCTCTTTTTCTTTGTCTCTTGTATCTTTTTTATACCTGTTGCTTTCTATTTCTTTCTTTCTCTCAGTGTATATCTTTTTCTTTGTCGCTATTTCTATCTTTACTTCTCTTTGTTCCCCTCCTTTCTCTCCCTCTCTTTTTCTTGCTCTGCTTCTTTTTCTCTCTTTAATTGTTTCTCTGGCTTTCATGACGACAGGGCAATCAGGGCTGTGAATGACAATGATGAGTGGGTTCAACGGCGGTACGAGGCATTTTCAGGGCAATGAACGCTGTAGAAGTCAACCAGTTTTTTATTCTATTAACTAAGTGATTTTATCGAAATTATTATCATAGCAACGCTTGACACTTCCTAGTACTTCTGGCTAGGAGTTTATGGACGTTCATTCACTGAAAGAAATGACGAATTAAGAATACTGTGCAAATAATCTAGAAAGGTGCTTAAAAGCGCATACACGATGGCCGTTGGGTGGGACATTTCTATCTTGTTCGCGAGCTCTGTATTTGCGTAGGCTGACATTAACCCAGGAGGAGAAAGAGGAGGAAGGCAAGAAATGAAAGGCAGGGAGGTCAACCAGATGCGCGTTTTTGGACTTATGTTTAACTTTCCATGACAGTCATGTGTGCTAGCAGTATTCGCCACGTGCGAATAAGGGGCTGGTTCCGTACGAATCAGCTACTTCTAAGCTGATAAAGCGGGGTGTTGTAACTTGATGTAACTTGATTCATGGCTGCGCTAAAAACACGGACACAGAAGAGACATACACACGACGGGCGCAACGACGGGCTCTGCTCTGCCTGGATTCCGCGCTAAAGAAATTGTGCATTCACACGATGCAGACTGCCTTTGACAAAAAAGTTAGGCGCCTTATTATGGCAGTCTGCCCTGGTTCGTTGCTTACGTCAGTGGTGGAATCTCTCCTGCAGAAGATTAAAGGCAGCAAGAAACCAGTGGTAGCAAGCATGGCTACTAGCGCCGTAAGACCTGCAGTGGTTCCATATCTTCATAAGGTGACTCACAACCACATACCTGCCTGCCACCTTTGTTGGCAGGCAGGTGTGATGTCCCTCTTGTTTTTTCTGCCCCTGTGAAGCTGCCTCAGCTCTGCCCTCGCACCACTGCAATCCAATCCAATACTCTGATTCCATAAGAAGGCAACTTATAGAAAAAATATGCCGTGCTTAATTGAATCGAATGCTTTATTAAAGTCTAATAAAAAACCAATCGTGTAATGTTCACTTTCTCTATTGGCAATAATTTTATAACGAGATAATTCTATCGCTTCAGGTGCGATTCTCCGCTTCTAGCACACAATATATAATACAGTAACGAAAATTCCTGTCTTACATGAAGTTAGTTACTGTCAATACAGGCAGGGGCGTAGCCAGAAATATATTTCAGGGGGGGGGGGGGGCACCTCCTGTATTTCGGAGGGGGCACCTCCTTGAAATTGCCATTTTTCGCTATGTATGCCATGGCGAAAAAAAAATTTCGGGGGGGGGGGGGGCACGTGCCCGGTGTGCCACCGCCTGGCTACGCCCCTGAATACAGGGTGTGTTCCCGAAGCAGTCCCGAGTACTGGCGTGGTTCTGCGGCATAAAAATCTAATGACACGCGTAGTGCCGGGGTCGATTTGGGCTCGAATCATGCTTTAGTTCTTTGCTTTATTCTTCGCTCGCGGACAACGCCGCCGACGCCTACACGGGAATGTCTGCGACAGGGGCTCTTTAACGCTGTCGTGTCAACAGCATGCGCTTATGACGCAATGATCACTGCATTAAGCGCATGTGCTAGAGGCCGCAAGTACAATTTATATGGGATTAGAATATTTCGAAATTCATTTCCTCAAGTTTGTCTTTCTTTGTGAATTTTCAATTTATGTATTATGCTTGTCGTTATTATTGTTTAGTTACTGATTCTCTTTTCAACGTTATTAGGTGCTACCGTTGCGAGCCAACAAACACGCATGCATTTGTCGCGCGTCTCACTCGTAAAGAACCTTGTATTGCCTTAGGCCTTATGCACTGCTAAGCAACTGCTTTAGTCCCTTAAGTAATTCTAACACTTCTAAACTCCCTTTAAGAAAATTTACTGTCTATGTTTCGTACCCTAAAAAGCAATCAAAGCGCAACTTCGCTGGAGTCTGAAAAATTGTGACTACTGCATTAACCTTCCTGGCGTTTTGCAGCAGCGGTAAACTATGCGCACGGAAGACGGAATGAGTTTCGAGGCTATTAAAGAAAATCAGATGGCGATAGTGTAAAGGCCCGTTTAGCGCCTATGTAACTGCTCTGGCAATATTTTATGCAGCTATTCGAGGGTCGTCGTATGCCATATGTTCTCGTTGCTCAAAGCAGTATCAGTGATGCTCAAAATGAAGTTTAAGAGAATCAAAACTTCAGACAACAACAATTTCATCGAAAATGCCTGAAATTTATTTGGTGATATCTAGGGCAAACTGCCGAAGACTTTCAGTGTTGCTTTTCTAAAACAAGGCACAAGTAGTGATTCACCAAGGGAATATTCACTTCTGAAATGAAGACATCGACAAAAAATCTTATGTGTCACAAATCACAGAAAAAAAAACGACATAAATGTAGTGTGTCACACGTAGCGTCATTTTAAAACCAACGTGGTTTATTTTCTCTATGTCTGCTTGCAATAATCCTTATATGAAGGTTGAGAACACCTGTATGTAGTCACTTCGTTTTTTTGCAACGTATACCCTGTGTACGACAGCATGTTACTTGAACGTACATTAATATTTCTTTTTGTTAAATAACTTGAGTTCTGGATGCATGCACTACGGAATTCACACTCTCTCTAAATGTGACTTACAACACGGAAGAGCGTGGCCTCACGATCTCTAAGATCGCACGTGGCTTCCACTAGCTCTGATTTCCCGAATAAAGCTCTGTTCTTTCACCTACCCGCCTGTACCTCATATTACCGGACGTTTACACTACTACCAACTGCCGGTGCTGTGGCACTCACCCGGCTACGCTTCCGCATATGCTGTGGGAGTGCCCGGCACAGTACACACACAGTAACACCACGACTCTCTCGTCGAGGCTGCGTGAGGCTCTGCGGAGCTCCGCCCTCGATGAACAAACATGGGCGACCCAGCACGCCCGTGAGGCGGCGTCGAGGCAAGCCCTTGACGTCCCCTCATGGGAGGCCTAGGCCCGGCCGCCTAAACTTGCTGGTTTTTTTTTTTTTATTATTAATAAAGTCCATTCCTCCTCCTTCTTTTGGGGATGATCCAAAATAAAAAAATAATATCTAGTTGCATAAATGATGACAACCTGAAGCCACTTTATGTAGCGCTGACAATTGGGCCAATTGGTACGGATGCATGGATTTAGAAAGGCGCGACTTCGCCACCCATCCTCCGCCACTTTGATCGTGCCGCTCTCATGGAGGTTCACACTGATGCCAGCGGAGTCGGACTCGGCGCTGTGCTCGCTCAACGACATGCGGGGTTTCACGAAATGCGGGTCACAAGTAAAGCAGGACGTGTGTTAGGTTTTCTGCGCAGAAAAGCAAGTAAGTTACCAGTTGAGGCCAAGACTCAACTATACATGTCTAACATTCGATCCATCTTAGATTACGCTTGTGCTGTGTGGGATCCGTGGAAGGCATGTGACGTGTCCAATTTAGAAAGAGTTCAAAACATGGCTGTTCGGTTTGTATGCTCTGATTTTACCAGAAATTTCAGTGTTTCAAAAGCAAAAGAAAAGCTTGGTTGGGAACTTCTAGACAAACGAAGAAAATATCTGAGGTTGAAACTTTTTCACAACGTATTTCATAGCCGAACAGGTCTGGACCCCTCACGATACTTTTGCAAACCGGATTACGTTTCACAGCGACTAGATCATGCAAATAAGATAAAGGAAATAAGCTGCCGCACTGACGCTTTTAAAATGTCATTTTTTCCCAGGACGATAAGCCAGTGGAATAGGTTGCCTTCTGAAGTAGCAGAAGTACTTCACATGAAGTATTTTCAGGTTCACTTCAGGGTCTCCGGTAGTGTACTCGCGAGGTTGTGTAAAGACGAAACGGTACTGTGAAGCTGCTTTGTATTGTGTACTCCCATGTGCCACTATGTAGTTGACCATGAATTGCGTTATTATTGTGGTGTAGAAGTGTGGGTATCTGTATTCTGTGTTGAAATTTTGTATTCTCCCCCCCCCCCCCCCAACTGTAATTGTAATTCCCCCACTGTAATCCCCCCCCCACTGTAATTCTTCCCCCCCCCCCCTGGGCGCTGTGGGTACTATGATAAATAAATATATATATATATATATATATATATATATATATATATATATATATATATATATATATATATATATATATATATATATATATATATATGCGAGGAAGAAGTTCAATGGTTCCGGTGGGAAATGAAGTCGAAAAAAAGAGGACGACAACCGTACGAAACGCAAAGTTTACTAACGTTTCGGCAGGAGGGCCTGCCTTCGTCGGAGTAAATTCAAGAGGCCACGCAGGGCGCATATATAAGCGGCTGGCTTCGGTATCGCCAGAATGAATGATTTTACAGATCTTGACATGCGATTGCAGATGAACAATTGCAAATCAATAAGTGCACGTGGCTATATACCATGCACGTGACATTGCGCACTATTGAGATGGCACATCTTAGATACAAGGTAACTTGTATCTAAGATGTATCTAAGGTAACTTGTATCTAAGAATCTAGGGGTTTAAGTCTCTGTCTGCAGCCTGCCACATCACAATTATCCAAGTGCAACGCAAAGAAGTGGCTTGAAACGCTAACGAATGCCTCACTTCAGCTAGTAGGCATCGTGTTAAACCACTATCGGTCTTCGCTGAAATCTTTGATAAACAGGGAGCGCCAACTGCTCGATCAGTATGCCCTTACACTCTAAAAAATACCACGCTTACCTAAGCGTGCGTTTTAAGTTTTTTTACACGCCTAAGGTATGCGTGATATTTCTCCACGCTTAGTGATCACGCCTACACTCTGAAGAATCCCACGCTTACCTAAGCGTGCGTTTCAAGTTTTTTTACACGCTTATTATGGCGTGACCATTACGCACGCTTAAAGACGGCGCCGAGGATCTGCGCCATAGGAGAGACGGGGGAGGGAGTGGGGTGACCCACTCCCTCCCCCCGTCTCTCCTTGGGCGCAGGTCAGCTTGAAGCACCGGTCGCTGTCGGCTTCGATAGCTTCTCCGAACTTCAAGCTTTGCCCGCACCGCTCTTCTTTCGTCTCCAACTTAGCAGCAGGCAGGCGAAGCAGTTGCTGAATGTTCCTCAGGGAGATTGCGGAAGACACTCCCGCCGTTGACGCTGAAACTAATACAATAAAAAGCGGGTTTTGTAAACGCTGGTGCATTTCAAGGATGTAAAACAATAGAAAGTGTAAACAGGCCTCTCCCTATTTCTTTGCACAGAGCGGTGAATGCTATATCAAACACGCTGTGCCGCGCTGGGCGTTCCAAGATAGTGAACCATGCGCACAATGTATGGGTCGATAGGACAGTATTTCTCCCATTAAGCATTCAGTTTTCCCTGTTGCTCGCCAAAAATACCTTATCAAATTATATTTCTCTGGCGTTTTATTCCAAAAAACGCGAAGGTTATAAGGAACAGAAGATATGCGACCCGTAGATTTTCTTTTACTCATGTAGTATACACACCCAGAAAAAAGCGATGCAACGAAACCATAGCTAAAAACATAAGTTACACGGTTGACAGCAGAAATATTTTCGCAATGCCGAGGAGGCTTAATTCGGTATACACCGTCTATTTAAATGAGCAACACAGTGAACAAACTTCTTAGTGTTGTTTGTGTCGATGATACATATTTGCCTGAACCCCGCTTTGTGACTGACGGGACGAAGCCAAGCCGTTGGCCATATGCTGCCGGATATGTCAAATCTTTCATGCAGTACAAGCATAGGCACGTCACTAGTTCCTTCTCTGGAGCTGTCTCGCCACTCATACGAAAAATTTCCAGCTCGCTGGCGCAGATGAGGAGCCTTCTTTTTCCCCCAGACAATGCAGGGTCCTATAAAGTCCTTTGGGGGTGTCTGTAAAAAGAAATATCCTATTAACCAAACCATAATGCTTTACTTGCGAAGAATACAGGTCAAGTACGCTGTAAATGTAATTCATGATCGCTTGCTTTTACGGCAGAGGTGCTAAGGTCGAGATTCACCGTGTGTCGTAGATAGAAAATGATCATTATCATGAACCGGCACGCACTCAATCCCCGCCCACGCGCTCAGTGTGGATGGTTAACAAGAGAAGCTGCAACGTGTTGGCTCTTTCGCCGCACGTGCGTTCCCTTGTCAAGTTTTAGTTGGCCAGTGAGCTGAGTAGTGGGATTCAGCCGATTTCTGTGGTACATGCGATAGATATCTCCGTTCTACCCAGAGCTGTTACGGTCAAGGTTTGTCTACAGGCACAGAGGGAATGAGATAGAAAGACACAGACAAATATAATTTACAGTAACCGAGCCTCGTTGATACAATTTACTTGCCTGTAACGTGAGAACTGCCGATTCCAGAGAAGACTCATCAAGTGAGGTGTGTGCTCTATCTTTCCTGCTTAGCTGCTCCTTTTCCGAGGCCTGTCGTTTCCAGCATGCCACTCCTCTTCTCGCCTCTGATAGCTGAGCGACAAACATGCCCTAACAAAACAGAGGCAAAAAAGTGAAGTTGCAAGCAGTTCTATTAGTGTGCTATATTGCTTACCCATTTATTTCTTCCATAGAAGCGTAGACGTGTTGCACAGCTTGCAACTTCCTACATTATGTCCGGACATTTTTCAGCAATTCACCGAGATTGTGTTGCTGATAGGGAATAGTTGGGTTTGCAGCTAGAAATGAATAATAATAATAATAATAATAATAATAATAATAATGATAACATCAATGATAATAAGGAAAAGACGAAGAAGAAGAAAAAATTTGTTCCAGCCTCAAGAAGTACAGGTACAGGGGAGCCGCTAAAAAAGCTGTCATGCACAGTTTGACTGAGCCGTAGTCCCTAGATACAATGCAGCAGCGACGTTCAATACAAATACATGAGATACATTTACGGCTTCATGTTTCATAAGAGAGAAAAGAGGCACATCACAGCAAAACTGGCAAGAAGAAAAACAGGCCTATCCACACTTATGTGCACGCAGCACAAATCGCTACCTCAGGAAAAACACACTTGTGCTCATTTAAGGTCATTAAGTGTCAAATAGCAGAGTAAATGATAAAATAATACTGAAAAATGCTGAAGGGCTGCTTAATCACATCGGCACGGGCATAGAATATTCATGTTCACTAAACACCGTAACACCACCACAATTACTCTCTTTAAAACACAAAACTTAAAAATCGGAACCGGACACAAATAGATATGCTCATTCAAAGCATGCATCGCCTCTGAGACGCAGTTTACTATCAGTCGGCAAACAGCTGACAAAAAATTATGAACTTTTCCTTCGCCTACAACGGCATACTATGAGCGTGAGGGACATATGCTATAGCTACAAGAGTAAGCACCATGACTGTGAGGAACCGTTGCAAAGTAAATGGTAGCCCGAAAGCTGACGCCTCTGCCCCTCTCAGCAAGATCGGCTTCGTCCCACGTGACACCGACCAGCGGTGTTGGTCAAACGTCATTCAGAACGATATTTTTGCGCACACGTTAACGAAACAGAGGACAGAAGAACGACACGGACACAGCGCAATGTCCACTCATGCGCTGTGTCCGTGTCGTTTTCCAGTCCTCTGTTTTGTTAACAAGTGCGCTGAAATAGAAAAATGTGTTAACAACACGCCAAAGCCTACGCTTTATGATTCATGAGCGTCCGCGTCACAGTTGAACACGGCAAGGCTTGCACGGACGCCGTGGTCGTGCACCACGCGAAAAGAACAGCGGTCGCTTTAATTCACCTGTACTACGGCGACGATCGTAGTGTTCTAAGTTAGGATGAATACGCTGTAACCACATTGATACTCCACTAACAGCGTTATAAATCGTGAGAGTAAACACCGTAAAGAATGCACAGTGGCAACTCCGAGCTCGCCACCCAAACCCTTCTTGAAATGTCAGTGAGTGCTGAGATCTGAAGGGTGAAATCAATGAAACAGAGGACGCTATATTCTCGTCATGAACCAGCATATATCGCGAGGTGCGTTCTTACTTTAGAAATTTTTCAAAAAACCTCGCGTTGTAATAGTGACAGTATGGTACTTCAAAAGAACAGAACGTTGGGCTTGTTGCATGGTATTCCGTCGTGGAATCTAATAACGGCTCGATATGGCAGAAACTACACAGCAAAGATATACGACAAAGCACTGCCTTTCAAGAGACTTCTTATTGAAAGCGAATTTATAAATAAGCAAGGATACAAGTGACAAGTACGGAACACAACACTGTCAGAAAAAAAAAAGAATAAACGCACAACATTGAAACACATCATCTCTGAGGAATTCACTGGTCCGGAAGGAGCCTTTCGCACCACACATGTGACAGGCAGACAAGAAACCGTTGCAAATCATTAATGTTTGCTGACATAGACTACGAGCGAAACATAACTGACGTTCTTACCTATATATTCCAATCGTCCATGAATGGCAGTTGACCGGTGGCTGTATATGCACCGTCCATCTTGAAATTCTGCTGCCGAGCCGTCAGAGCGCGGTGGATTTTCTCTCACAAACACGACACGATCACAATTGGTGTGCTTGCACCACTCCCTTTCAATGCGAGGATTGTCTGTGGAAGTCAACGCCGCAGAAATCTGTGCTGCAGTGATTAAACATCGTAACAACCCTCTGCAGAATCCGCAACAAATATGGCTGAGAGCAGCCTTTGAAACGCATGTCCTTCGACAGGCTTCCGAGATGAAGTTTCCCATTCCTCGCAATAGGCGCGGGGAGAAGGCGATTGCGCATGCGTATTCACCACGTCACGTTCGTGGTTGAGAATGCGCATGCTCGCGCGTCGTGCAGACGGTGCGGCATATCGCGGCTCCCCTATTAGGATTTGTATCTGCGTGATGGTAAATGTTTAGCCGTGCGCTCCGCGGGATTGCAAGCGTGTGATATCCGCTCCACACGCGTACACGGCTAGCTCACGCTTGCGCATGACTGAACCACGACACGCACCCTTGCTCTCACGCGGACCTGAAGGAACGTCACGCTTATTTTCGGTCACGTGGTGCTTGAAACGTCATCCACGGCTTATTTACATGCGCATCACGCTTAAAATTTCAGTTTAGCGTGACATTAAGCGTGGGATTTTTTAGAGTGTACTCCTGAAGAATCGTTGTCGCTTAGTGCATACGAGCAAAAGAAACGCCGCGAACTTAACGCACATAAATGCAAGAAGTTGCTCAGAGACGGTGTAACACGTCGAAATTCAACGCCTCCACCTTCGATCCGGGAAACGACGCGTACCCCTGCACCTGATAACATTATTAATATTTCCAGCGCCACTTTATCCAAAGAAGAACTCAGCCTTTTATCTCGCGGGTTAAGTTTTTGCCCTGCAAGCGGCAGCTACAATGAATTTCAGTTGTACAAAGATTTAGACAACTTCGCACGAAATATGAGACTGCATGAATATTTCTTCGATCAGCCGGCTCCGGCCGACGATCCAACAGCTTTACCTTCGGCTAAACGCTGGACACCTGAGTCTCAACGAGATAAATACCTTGACATATTTATTAAAGCGGTCACGCGAGATATTATCCAGGCTTATAACGAGCGACGTTCTTTTCGAGGAAACCTATCGAACCTAGAACTGAAAGCTGTAGCGAATCTAAGTGAGCGCGCCGATATCACAATCAAACCTGCGGACAAAGGTGGTGCCGTTGTGGTTATGGACACGATTAAATATATCGCTGAAGCTAGCCGCCAATTAGATGATAGGTCATTTTACAAACGACTCGATGCCGATCCGACTGAGGAATATAAAGCGGTGTTAGGTAGCACAATAAAAACACTGATAAAGGATAAAAAAATAAATGATCGGGCAACTTCTCTTATTCCTCTTAATCCGGTCGCAGGTAGATTCTACTTGTTGCCAAAGATTCATAAACAAAATAACCCTGGTCGCCCAATTGTTTCCGGCATAGGCACCGTAACAGAAAGCTTATCGTGTTACGTAGACGGCCTGATCAGCCAGATACCTCCCACATTCCAATCATTTTTGCGTGATACCAACCACTTCCTGTCAGATATCAACAACCTTAATGTACCTATCAACTCTCTTCTTGTCACTCTCGATGTTACATCTCTTTACACAAACATACCTCACTTGGACGGCATACGGGCCGTGGCTGAGGCTTACGATCATTCCGCTCTTGATAAGTCCATTGACAGCTCCACTTTAGCTATACTGCTGGAAATGATTCTACAATACAATAACTTCGAATTCAATGGAGTGCACTATGTCCAAGTCAGCGGTACGTCCATGGGTACAAAGATAGGCCCAAATTACGCGAACATATTCATGGGAATCCTCGAGAACAATTTCTTGTCGGGTCGTTCGTTGAAGCCGTTTTTCTATAAGAGATTCATTGACGACATATTCATGATTTGGTCCCATGGTGAAGCGGAACTTTTGTCTTTCATTTCGGACTTTAACAATGCTCATCCTTCCATATCATTTTCGCACTCGTATTCGCCAAGCACCATTAACTTTCTCGATGTCACAGTATGTCTGCATAATACGCAATTAACTACCAAACTGTACCGCAAGCCCACTGACAGACACCGGTACTTACATTTTGAAAGCAGCCACAAAAGGCATTGCAAATCCAGCATACCGTATAGCCAGGCCTTACGCTTTAAGCGAATTTGCTCCGAAAAGTCTGACTTTGATGCTAACTGTAACGAACTACGCACTGCCCTTCTTAAACAGAAATATCCGGCAAAGTTAATCGATGACGCGGTGATGCGCGCCGACGCACTTGATCGCACAACACTCTGCAATACCAAGGAAAATGCTAAGGTCCGTTCACAAATTAACTTGGTGTTAACACACAATGCATCGGCTCCGAATGTCGCAGTTATTCTCCGAAAACACCACAATATTCTTCAGCAGAGTGAACGCCTCGCAAGAGCCTTTCCACAACCACCACGTGTCGTATACAGACGACGCAAAAATCTACGCGATTTGATAAGTTCGTCTAAAACCAAATGTAATGACAACATTCACGTAGTTGGTTGCCGTCCCTGTAAAAAACCCCGCTGCAAAGTGTGCGCTCACATGGAAACAACAACCATAGCAACCAGCACAGCGACTAATTTCAAGGTAAATATCAGAGGCAATTTCAATTGTGACACAAAGAATGTCGTTTATTTGCTAGAATGTTCAATCTGTCATTTACAATACATAGGTCAAACTGAAACGGCTTTTAGGTACCGCTTTAACAATCATAAAGCTCATGTGCATTCGCTTCCTTCCTTACCAGTTTCAAGGCATGTCACCGATGCAGGTCATTCCTTCAATAACATCCGAGCCACAATCCTAGAATCAGGTTTTAAATCACATCATGAACGCGTGGTTAGGGAATCATTCCTTATTCATAAATTTAAAACTCTGTCTAACGGAATGAACGAAAGCTCGGGAGCACTAGGTTGGTTGAGCTAGTTTAACTATTTGCCTATTATTGCGTCCTTTATGCCTGTCGCCTGTGTCTCTTATGATTTTGAACGTAGTCTTTGAGCGGTTTTTATATTGTATCATTTATGCACTTAAGGATTTTTTTTTATTATTATGATTACCTATTTTTTTTAAAGTGTATCCTGCTACCTTTGTGTACACATGAACGACTGCGCGTAGATTGCTGTTCTATCTGGTTTTGCGAAGTTCGCGGTTTTATTTCATGCTATCTTGTTCTTGTAAACCTGGTTCGATGCGTAGAAGTTACCTTGTATCTAAGATGTGCCATCTCAATAGTGCGCAATGTCACGTGCATGGTATATAGCCACGTGCACTTATTGATTTGCAATTGTTCATCTGCAATCGTATGTCAAGATCTGTAAAATCATTCATTCTGGCGATACCGAAGCCAGCCGCTTATATATGCGCCCTGCGTGGCCTCTTGAATTTACTCCGACGAAGGCAGGCCCTCCTGCCGAAACGTTAGTAAATTTTGCGTTTCGTACGGTTGTCGTCCTCTTTTTTCGACTATATATATATATATATATATATATATATATATATGTCGTCGCCTACGCGAGCCGAACTCTGACGAAAGCCGAGGCTAACTACCCCGTTACCGAGACAGAGTGTTTAGCCGTTATTTGGGCCCTTGGAAAATTTCGCCCTTACCTGTATGGTCACGCATTTGACTTCGTCACTGACCACCACGCCCTTTGTTGGCTACCCCTTCTTAAGGACCCTTGTGGATGCCTTCCTCGATGGGCGCTCAAACTTCAGGAATACGACATCCGCGTTGTTTACATAAACTCTAGCAGGCAACCACTGAATTATCGCGGTGATCGATCACCTGACACCCTATGCCGAAACAGCCGCACTGCCGACTGCCACAGCCCGTGACGTGGGAACGTTTCTGTTGCTTCATTTCGTTCTACGTCATGGTGCCCCTCACGAGCTCCTAAGCGATAGAGGTCCTGCCTTCCTATCCGACACATTGAAGGCATTACTTGATGAATGCCGAATCGTGCACCGCAAAAGTACAGCGTACCATGGCAGAGAGCTTCAACCGTACCCTTGGTGATAAGCTATACATGTACGTCGCCTCTGATCATTCAAATTGGGACCAAGTTCTCACTGTCGTCACCTACGCTTATAATACTGCGGCACAAGCTACTACTGGATTTTCGCCGTACTTTCTTCTATATGGACGAGAACCTGCACATACAGTTGACCCCATTATGCCATATAAACCTGATTAGTCTGAAAGTACTCCCCTGTCCGAAGCAACCCGACATACTGAAGAATGTCACCAGCTTGTCCGCTCCTTTTCTGCCGACAACCAGCGGCAGCAGCAAACCCGTCAACCTGGTCACTGTTCGGCACCATCTTTTCCCCTGGTTCTTTGGTACGGCTTCGGGTATCCGCTGCCGCACCGGGCCGCTTCGCAAAACTTGTCGCCAAATACCTCGGACCATACCGTGTTGTCGAGCAAACGCCCTCGCTCAATTACCTCGTGGAGCCCATCACGCCGTCGACAGATATACGCAATCGTGGCCGCGAACTCTCGCCTGAAGCCGCACTACGACCCAGTAGTTGTGTCCTCAACCTAGGCCGCCAGGATGGCGCCTTTTCCTGCGGAGGGCGATTGTAGTGGCCTCAGCGGCATCACCATCGGCATGAGCTCGTGGTTGCTCATGCCGATGGTGATGAGTTGCTGCGCCTGGCTGAACGCTGCTAACCGCTGCCCGTTCTCCTGCATTCCTTGCCAATATATATATATATATATATATATATAGTGAACGAGAGGCTAACTGCGAGACTTGCGCAGGGTGCGGCATAAACGCAAACGTCTGCAGTGGCTAAGCCTACGCGCAACTCTGATACCAGTTTCGAATTAGGTTTAGTTTTGATATTTACTTTTACAGCGAAAGCTGTTATGAGATCACAACAATGGTGCCGTAGTTGTCCGCCGCCGCCATCGGTTTCCGTAACCGCTATCGCGCGAAATAAGAAAAAAGCTAAATAAGAAAAAAAATATCCAGGATGGAACGGGGTTCGATCCTGAGTCCTCTCCGTGGCAACCCAGTATTCTACCCCAGAGCCATACCGGTGCTCGGAACTCCTGCGCACAAGAACTCAATACAAGCCTTATGTCCGGAAGGAACCGCGTTAACATACGTAATATAGCGTGGTAGAAGAGTAAAATGATAACCAGGCGTCACAAAATTCGAATTGTGTAACCAAGCGTCACACAATATAAATTGCGTAACCAGTGGGTCGTGGAGTGCTTACAACCCATTACAAATCGCTCAGCCATAATTCTTCATCGTCATCAGCCACCGAATCGATTAATGTAGTATTGGGTACCTTGCAAGCGCAGTTGTTTTAGTAGCCCCCCCCCCCCTTCCCCCCAGGAGAGTTTGCAACATCTTCTAGAAGTGGCGCTCTTCCAGCTTTCGCTGTGACTGTGCTGCGCTTTCCGCGCAGGCCTGGCGGTTTTTTTGTAGCGTTAGCTACACTGGCCTAGCCAAACCCGTTTCGCGCGGCACGTCAAGAGCCGCGCTGCGCATGCGCGAGGATCAGTGATGTCACACAGCTGGCGCACCAGAGCCGGTATCTCCCGCACACTCCGCCGCCGCCGCGCGCAACTCACCGCCACCGGTCTGCGCATTCCAGAGGAGTGACGTCGTAGCCGTGGTAGACGCAGTGGCGCCGGCGCGCGCGCGCAGCTATTCACCTTCGCTGCTCAGTCGCCGTCTGGCACTGCGCTGGAGCCGCTGCGCTTCTGACTGGCGTTTGCCAGTGTGGTATAGCCATGGAGAAGGAGAGCGCAAATGCTGCTCAACGGCGCAGAAGAGCGGAGAAGCGTGACTCATCGGATCCCGAAGTAGTTGCCTGGCAATTAGCGGTTGAGGGTAGGAAGAATGAACAGAATGCTGTGTTGGGGCCATAGAGACGGCAGCGTGTTACTTCACTGATCACCAAGCCGTCTTCGTGGCAATAGAGAAGCAACCTGACGTTGACCAAAAATATACATGTGCCACATAATACGTATACCGTGTTTGTGTGTCATTGGAGCAGCAGTAAGCATTATAATCAAGCTAATCCTAGACAATCAGGAAGGCTAAGAATAATCAGCTGAAACTTTGCTAACGCTACGTATATCCTGGCATAGCCGAGCTAAGCCACTGCAACATTTTTTTCTCTGAGACATAGCTTTAACAACAAATGTTACGTTAAGGCTGCCTTCCAAATAAACTCTACTACTATAGCACAGTGTACGAATACTCTATTACTATTCTTCTAATTTCGAAAGGATTCATGGCATTTTCACGCACCTTTTCAAATCCTGCTTGTTGATTCTCTTCTCCAAAATACTCTGCCAGACTTACAGTGAATTCTGCACATTTGTCGACTGATGAAACTGTTGCAGCTGCCGGTGTCACCACGATGTCTTTCACAACGGTTCGTCACATTGTTGTAATACCAATGAGCATCGCGGTACGAAAAGCGCATATATCCGAATTCGTTTGGTTTTGGACATTTGCATGCTGAAAATTGAAAAAAAAATAAATCTGAAGTCTAGTCACAGGACAAACAAAAAATCACAGCATATCCACGGAGTGAATGATGATGAGTGGGCGAAGCTGCGGAGGTTCATCGGTAAACCAGTAATCTCTCGCGAATTCTGCGCAGTACATCATCAACGACGTGAGATCGGGCGCGTTTATACTAAAGGGTCGATGTGAGTCATGGCGACTTGCAGCTCACTTTAATTTTACATGTACGCTGTAAATTTTTTTATTGTTTAGTCACGCACAGGAGACATCTCACACAGGCACTACCTTGGAGGTCGAAATCCAGTGCCTATATATACGCGGTGGTCAGTGAACGGTTGTGCAGCGCGAGCAGTCGGTTTTTTCAATCAAGACGCTGCCTCGCGACGCTGCCTGCGTCGGCGCCGCGAGGCAGCGTAGGAGAGGAGAAAGAGGGGGGAAGCATAGGAGAGGAGAGGGTGATACATATCACGTACTGTCACAGCGCATTGTCTTATTATAACAGCGCTATCTATCATCTTTAATCATCAACGTATACGAAAACTTCCCCATCTCCCGCTAAATGGAACCATGTATGGATGCGAAGCAGCGGGGAGATAATCAGCTTGAGCGGGAGTAACGTCGCCGCTCTCATTTCACGGCAGCGGTTCGGGCGCTCATCGCGGCGCTGCACAGGACAGAGAATGAGGCGAGCGCGCTCCGTCATTTTCATACCGCGGTACTACCGTGGCGCCCCCCAGCGGAGTATGCAGCTGTCACACCACCTGTCGTGCGCACCGCTCCGTAGAGGATTCCTAGAGGAAAGGACGGGGGACCGTAGGAGAGCAGAGAGAGAGGGGGGAGGGGACGTGCATGCGCTGTGGGGGGTGTGGGACGCGGGAGTCGCTCCGTAAAGTAGAGGATTCCTAGAGTAGAGGTGGAGAGGACGCGCATGCGCTGTGGCATGCGGGCGCCGCTCCGTAGAGTAGATGATTCCTAGAGTAGATAATGGGGTTGAGCGTAGGAGAGGATAGTGGAGGGGACGCACATGCGCTGTAGGGGGGTGTGGGACGCGGGGGGCCGCTCCGTAGAGTAGAGGATTCCTAGAGGAGAGAAAGGGGGTGAGCGTAGGAGAGAGAGAGCGAGGGGACGCGCATGCGCTGTGGTGGTGTGGGACGTGGGAAGGAGGGACGGCCAATGAGCGAACGACCTTCTGCAGATCATCATATCATCATCATCAGCCTGGCTACGCCCACGGCAGGTCAAAGGCCTCTCCCATGATCCGTCAATCAATCCGCACCTGTGATTGCTACTGCAACGTTATTAGATGCGAAGCATCTTATGCTCGGGGCTCTGTCCGTCGCTCCCGCGTCCCGCGTCCGGCCACTTTCATGAAGTAGGGAAGCACCCATTATGCGAACCAGGACACTGTAGTAATATGAAGGCCGTCAACCACTACTACAGTCATCAGAGTCATGGCCGAGAGCACAGAGAGGCTGCTTAGCAATGGCTAGGCAGGTGGTGTCTGTCGCCCAGGTTGACCGCATTCCTTGATCTTGCTTGCATGTGTTTGGAGGGGGGCTTAGACCGTCCCTCCTTCCCGCGTCCCACAGCGCATGCGCGTCCCCTCCCCCCTCTCTCTGCTGCGCTCACCCCCCTCCCTCTCCTCTGGGAATCCTCTACTCTGCGGAGCGGCGCCCGCGTCCCACAGCGTATGCGCGTCCTCTCCCCCCTCTCTCCTCTAGGAATGCTCTACTCTACGGAGCGGCTCCGGCATCCCACATCCCCACAGCGCATGCGCGTCCTCTCCCCCTCTCTCCTCTAGGAATGCTCTACTCTACGGAGCGGTATGAAAATGACGGAGCGCGCGCGCCTCATCCTCTCTCCTGTGCAGCGCCGCTATGAGCGCCCAGACCGCTGCCGTGAAATGAGAGCGGCGACGTTCCTCCCGCTCAAGCTAATTATCTCCCCGCTGCTTCGCATCCACACATGGCTCCCTTTAGCGGGAGATGGGGAAGTTTTTTTTGTATGTCATGGATGTTAGTTCTCATAGACTTGGAAGGATAACAGCCTGAAACCGCCATTTACACGGGGTACTTGACAACAATCGCGATTCATGCTGCACTGGCTAGCTCTGACCACCCTTTTGCCACGTTATCACTTTATCAAACGTTATCACTTTATCAATCGACAGCCACCTGCGTCCATATCTAGATCGGCAAAATTCGCCAAATTGTGGTCTCTTGTGACATACCACTTGCACTCCCACTCCCAAGGGTGGAACAGCTGCGCCATTTTCGCCATAGTGCGCCAAACTTGTTTACCCGCACCATCCTGCACCGAACCACCCCTTTTGCGCCAAACTCGTTTATCAGCGCCCTACTGCGCCGCAACACCCAGATTTTGCCGCAAGGTGCGACAATCATCAAGCCCCATGCCCGGAAATGTGGCTGAAACATCGTGTTTTCGGTTTCATTGAAACGGTTATAGTTTCGGTTTCTTCAAGACTGGGATATCGCTCGAGCAGCAGCTCTGAACTTTGACACTGATTCTAGGAGGGTGGTCGCGATTTGCTGGCGCGCGCTACCTTCGTGCTGCGCTGTCAGCGTGAAGAGGCTGTGCGAAAAAAGCATCCCTCTCTGGCGCGACATGTGGAGGGAGTACTGCAAGAGCAGAGCAACTTCATTACTCTCGCCAGAATTATTTATCTCCGTGGTGAAGTAGTGCAGAGTTAAACGTGGAACTTACTCTTTCCTTGATGGAAGAGTAAAAGAGGCTGCGAATGCTCTGCTACTCAAGTGGAGTTCACAATCTATGCAACTCTCGTGCCGATGCGGCGTGAACGGGGTCTGGCACTCCTTCCTTGGAGGACGGAGTACACTGTAGCGCCTGCATCTCACCACCGACGCCGCAAAGCAACATAACTGTCTCGTAACCATACGCCTCTGAGCGCAGACGCCACAGATGTAAGTTTAGTGCGTCAAGTTAATAGAATAACTTTCAGTGATAACAAAAGTATGGTTTTGTGATCGTAAAGATTTCGTTCCCGAAACGCCAACAGCGGCACCTGCAGAAGGACGCAACAGCGGCAACTTCTTATGCGTCTCCAAAAATTAGTTTACGGTACAGAACAATTCTCCCTAGAGTAAAGTAGACACTCGAGATATTAGTTTTAAAAAAACGTGCCTTAGAAAGGGAAAAAAAAATTACACCATCTCCCACTAAAGCGAACCACGAGGGGATGCGAAGCAGCATTGGGGGTGCACACCAAGTTTCCGTTTACGTTCACTCGGCCGTCGAAGCCAAGCGTCGGCGTCCAGCTACCGCTTCCGCTACAGAGAGACAACGCGAGTCTGCGGCGAGAGTAGCGAGGCTTTCGAGACAACTGCAGCGTTCGGGAACCGACGGAGCGACCGCACAATTCAAGCGAGACTTCCTCGACCGAGCGCACGCGCTTATATGAAACGAGGGAGGGAGAGGAGGGAGTGGGTTTACAGGCTGCAGCGCGGGGGGAGGAGAGGAGAGGAGGCGACCGAACACCTGCGTAAAGGAGGAGAGTGGGAGAGAGAGTAGGCGCATGCACAGTAAGGGGGGGGTCAGGACGCACACCACCGGATTGAGCTCGGCTCCTAGATGCTTCGCACTTAAAGAAAAGCTCCACCAGCCGATTTCCACGTGAGTACTCTACCACTACGCCACGTCTCTTTTTTTTTTTTTGCTTTATTGCCTGTTTTTAGAGGTGTACATCAGACAACAAGCATATGAAGGTCTCACCACGCTCACTAAACTGTAAACGAACTGGTAAAAAGAAAACAAGCCGTTAGGCTTCGCGGGTCGCATTCTGAAGACAGACGCGATTGTCTTTTACAACTAAACCTTGCGTCTTCATAAGATGGAAACTGCTGCCGGCCACGCATGACATGCCGCTAAGGCCAACAGCGCGAACTTTCTTTCGGAATTCATAACATAGAAAAAAATTGGCCGCGTATCTGCGTGCTTCGCTGCAAATGTCGTCGAAAGACGACAGTCTTCTGCCGGCCGTACTACTGTTTTCCCTTGACTCAGACAGCGCCTCATCTATGTTGAATCGCCCGCATCTGGCTGGCATTGATGAAATGGAGGAGGCGCTGCGTGAGATATGGGCGCCATCTGGCAGTGGCATCGGGAAACTAGAGCTTGTGCAGAACCCAGGGTCACTGCCAGGCTTTTCCGGGCATAGCGTCGCATTTTCAGCGCAGCCTAAGAAACACTAGGGTCTTTAAAATTACGTATCTATGCATTTTCTAGTAAAGGAATACACCATCTAATACTTACTTATTCATGTTGCGCCTCAGATATGCGTAATATTTGCTTTCTGATCGACACTGTTCACAAGTATGAACGCAGCCACCAGTTAAGTGATGGCTGGGCGTTCAGCAAGCGCTTAAACTTTGGCCGGGTGGCTGACTCGTGTGACAGACAGACAGACAGACAGACAGACAGACAGACAGACAGACAGACAGACAGACAGACAGACAGACCAAACGTATGAGTCAGCGAAGTGCGGGCGAGTGCGCCCGGCGGCTTTCGGTGGTGGCCTATGTGCACTGGCTGAAAGCACGTCACATGGATGCTCATCGCTGCTTGTGCGGACACCATACACAAGAAACAATGGTTCAGTCTGGTTAACCGATGCCAAAGCTCTACTGTACAGTTATTCTTACTCCTCGGAATCACGTATCATTAAACCCAGAAGCGCCGATGACAGACGGACTCGGCCGGTACTCTAGGCCTACCTTCACTGGGAGTCGTACAGCCGTATTTGGTTGGACCGAACTTGACGCAGGTGGCTCTCGAAGGTTGAAGTTTGCGCATTTGTCAAGGCTCTCACTCTTACATTAAAGTGTAACCGAGTTAAGCAAAACTGTAAGGATTGCCAGATAATCGTTTAAGTGGTGGTTTTATTGACCGGCTTTGCTTTTCTGGCGTATGTACATGCCGCGGCACCGCAAGTCGGATCGGACGCCGGATCGTAACGTTCATAAATTATTCCTCGACCAGCCCTGCTGAAAGACTTGTCCCAACGGTATATGTAAGCGTGTAGCTACAGCTGCCAGACTCGGGCATAAGCGGCTGCACCGCAGTGAGCCGATATGACAGGCTGCCAGCTCATAATTGGAATTTACTAATGAAAACGGAGTTGAATGTTATGTAGTTTTATAGCAAAAGGTCGACGTGCCTACAGTGTTCCTAACGCTCACCAGATACTTACCCGTGCTCGGTGTATTTTGCTCTTTAAATACGCACAACAGAGACTGTGCGCCACCGGCACTAGAAGGAGGGCCGGTGCTGTACGTACCGGTTGCTGTACGTACGGTTGTCCGCAGCACGAGCGGTATATGTTCAGTGTTGCTGTGTTGTGTATGATCGAAATGTGTGTGCCGATGTCTGTCCCAGTATTTGTGACGTAAGCTTCAAGAAATCTGAGCATGTTCACTGTTGATTGTAGAAAATGTTCGACAATTATTTTTTTAAAGTTATTCCTAGCAGCAAAGAGTGATTCTTCTCCTGGAGGGATTTGATGCACTCTATCCCGACAAGATTGTAAAATTCTCTGAGAGAGTAGTGTAACTCCTGCCGGGAGTGTATGCACTCTATTTCAGAAGCGTGACTTCCTGGCGAGGGAGTTTGTTCACTCTTGTTCAGCCAGAGTACGAGAACTTTCTCGAAAGAGTGTGCCTACTCTGTGCAGCAGAGAGTTCCCAGCACTCCTGAAAAGAGAGTGAAATATGGGACAAGCATTTACTCCCACAAAAGGAATCGCTAGCACTCTCTTGCGGCTGTGATTGTACACCAGCGTTTTGTAGAGTTGCGCGATATCGGATCGAAAAGAGTTAGCTGTCACCCTTACTTCGTATAACATTACAATTTGTTGCAATAGCATTCACTGCTTCGCGTTTGCGGTGATCCAGTGATTTTTGTATAACTTGATGACAACGTTCTGAAAAGAAAAAAAATTACACCATCTCCCGCTAAAGGGAACCATGTGTAGATGCGAAGCAGCGGGCGCTAACGCTTACACTGGCGGCGGCGTTGACGCTGGCGCTCATCGCAGCCTTGCGCAGGAGAGAAACCTGGGGAGGCGCAAAGAACGCAGTGATGGACCGGTGTTTCCTACTGGAACATGCCAATCGCTGCTAATGGGCAATGAGAGACAGAAGACTCTGATTGGACAGAGAGACCCGCAGTCCGCTTTTAGTTAACGCGCACGCTGCGAATTTTCATTGTTCAACAGCGCACAGTAGAAATCTCCCACCGGCACCACCTTGCAGGTAAAGATTCAGTGCCATATATGCGGGGTGGCCAGTGAACGGTTGTGCAGCGCGAGCAGTCGGTTTTTTCAACAAAGAAACTCGCTAGCAGACGCTGCCTGCGTCGACGTCGCGAGGCGAGAGGGGGGGGAGCGTAGGAGAGGAGAGAGAGGGGGGACGGGACGCGCATGCGCAATGGGGGTGTAAACACCGAGGGAGGGATGCCGAGAGGAGAGAGGGGGGGGCGCTCAGGAGAGGAGAGCGGTGGGGACGCGCATGCGCAGTGGGGGGTGTGGACGCCGCGGGCAGGGATGCCTAGAGGAGAGGGAGAGGAGGTTTTTATTTTTTTGAAAGGGTTTGCGCATGCGCAGTAAGGATGGTCACGCCGCACACCACCACCACCACCACCACCTGATTAAACCCCGCTCTAAGATGCTTCACATCTAAAAAATTGGGGGGACCCTTAAGCTTCGCCTTTAAGAGTTGAACGCGATAGCGATATCCCGTCCCTACTGCGTACTTCAATCACTTAGTGCATACTATGTAATGGGTAGTATGGTTTAAACCAGGAGAAATTATGCGCGGCAAATGTGGGAAATGTTTTCGAACTTGCTATGCACCCACTACGTGGTGTTAAGGGAATACGCGCAGTAAGGTGTGTGCCGTTTGTAATGGGTGGCTGGCTTTAAACTATGGAATCGTTATGATAGTCACATATTCTGACGCCCGATGACAATTTACGCTTGTACCACGCAATATTCCTGGGATATTACTTGTTATATTGCGACGCCTATATAAAGGACGCTTGCGTTTGCGAAGCATGGAAGTTATTTTCACTGCATTTCCAAGCAGAGGAAGTTATTTTCACAGTATATCCAAGCAGAGGCTTGGCTGTGTGGTAGAACACCTGCTTGCCACGCAGACGACCCGGGTTCGATCCTCACTCGGACCCGAAAATTTCTATTATTTATTTTATTTGCATCTTTCTCGATTTTTCGGTCACGGACAAGATTATGATTTTTTGGTCACGGACAAGATGATGATTTTTCGCTCACAACCAACGACGCCGACGCCGGAATTTCTGCGAAACGAGCTCTTTAACGCTGTCGCGTTAAAAGGATGTAGCGCAGCGCTAGTGGCGGCCAGCCGGCGGCAGAAAAAGACGACGAGCGCCGGTGGCTCGTGTCGCGAGGCAGTTTAGAACGTTCCACAGCTTTGGCTGGCTGGACGCGACGGCCGCTGCATTGCTTCGGCGTCTCGCTTCCTTCCTCAGGTCTACGCCTTCGTCCTCTCATTACTCTAGCGACGACGGCACGTCGACGTCCGACGCCATCACGTCGCTACATTTGGTGACCACGGACACACGGAAAAGCGACCTTCGCTGCACCGCCGGTCGTGACGCCGTGCTTCAGTTTTGCGGCATCGCACATCATTTTCCCAAAAGCGACACCGCGGCATCTGGCTCATCTTCATCTACCTGCAAGCCTCCCGCACCACGGCCAGTCCAGACCATTGCCCTTCCGACAACAAGCGGTTATACAGGCGACGCCGACCACCCTCCCGCGCCAATCGACCCGTCGACCGAAATACCCACAACCCCGGCGTCCACGGCTCCTGCCTCCAATGTGCCGGGTCTGCCAAGAAAGGCACTGCCACCTCTCTCTGTCACGGATTCGACGCCGGCCACTGCCACGCGCACCTTCGGATTCACTGCAGAAACCTGTTCAGCTGCACTGTTTGCCCTGGGCGATTAGACTATCACAGACAAGCCAGCTGATCCGCCTGCAGAGTCCACGCCTTTTCCAACACCTGTGGAAGCCCGCGACACCGCTCACATCATGGACCCAGAGCCTGCTCTTGCGCTGCACGGCATCGGATTTGCCAACACATCCGCACTTGCCGCTCAATCGCTCAGTCAACCCGATCACGACCTCTACTCCAATCCCACAAGTGGCAGCCAGTGTTTTCCAGATCTGCCTTCGAGGAATTCCTGGCATCTTTCTAAGAAGCCACGCCCCGCGCCCTGTAGCCAACCCAGACACCATCCAGTGCCGTGGACAGCCATTGCCCACTGCCTCCATCGTCTTGTCATCGTTTCAGGAGAGGCTGCACCAGGTCTATGCACAGCGTGCGACTCTTGGTCCGTCCAGAACATACATCGCACCGTCGACAGACGCACCGTTGCCAGCGCTCAAGAAGCCGCAACGCACGCCGATTGGAGTGCGTCGACCGCGGCGTTGACACCACTTCCACCACCGGCATCACCAACACACCTCTCTGCTTTGCTCGCTGCTGCTGGCGACGTGCAATCATCGTGGTCTTCGCCCGCCGCGTGGTTCCCTGTGTCGCCCACCGCGCCTTCCAACCTGACGACAATTGGATTCCCCAGTAGACATTCTAGCCTCTCATTAAACTAGCGACGATGGCACGTCTACGTCGGACGCCGTCACGTCGCTACAAGGATGGCGGTAACGGTGTTCATGCAGTGCTCAAAAGAAGCGGGGGTGGTTTACGGTTCCCGGAATAGCCAAGCAAAGATATATGTCCATAGGACTGCGCAGCGAGGCTCCGAGCCCACGCGCGTATTCTCGTTCATTTCGCGGCTTTGTTCCGTAATATGGCGCTTATCGACTCGGTGGTTGACGCTCGCGCGTTCAGGCTAAAAAAATGGCGGTTTTACATAGCTAAAAAAAAAAGTCAGTTTCACCGCAATGGCGAAGCAATGAACTCGATAACAACAAATTGTAATGTTATACGAAGGGAGGCTGGCAGCTAACTCTCTTGGATTCGATCTCACGTAACTCTACGAAACGCTGGTATAATAGAATACGATTACCCTACGGAAGCAACACTTTTCCCACAGTCTCTTCGCGATGAGAGCGCAGAACATAGAAGTGTATGAGAGCTGCCCGCTGATGGCTGCAGAGCTAGCGCGCGCCAGCGATCGCGCCCTTCGAAGCAGAGTTCACAGGTGCTGCTCGAGCAAAACCCTCACCCCACCCCCCTCGCGTCTTTTCATGCTCATTCAAGAGGGGCTAATTCTAATTCATATATGTGGTAAAACTAATTGTTTTTGCACAGAAATAATTTTCAACGAAAAGTAAATGTCACGTATATATTCACCACTCGTTACGCCGTGGTGTTCTTTCAGGTGCTGGCCGTCCACCGGGGCACTTCCTCTTTAATTCAATGGCAAGGCCTCCCGAGCGGGGTAATGTTATACCCATGCGCCCTCCGAGTGACGGAGATGGGCCGGCTCGTTTGATCTCTGCTTCAGCCGCGTTCGTCGCCCCACCCAGAATCGGCTTCCAGATTTCACTAATTTTTGAGATCGGTATTGACATGTTGGATGGAATCCTGGTCCCAAATCTTCAGAAATGACCCGTATGTGAGATATGGAAAATGTTTTGTTTTCAATGGTATGTTTGCTGACAATGTGTACGAGTTAACCACCCCTCCTTCCCCCTCCCCCCCCCCCCCCTCTTACATTCTTCCCTGACCCGGCCCTTGCGGGACTGAATTGTGCGACTGCGGCCCGCTGCCTGAGATGAGTTGGAGACCCCTTAGCTAGGTGCTCGTCAGCTCTGATGTGACCCAGGGAGGAGCGAGTTGGCGCAAGCTGCGCTATCTTTTTTTCACCTAAACTGCTTTTCAATACTGAGAAATATAAGCACAAATTTCATGTCAACTTATTTTTAAGTATGAAGAACTTGAATATTTATCAAAAATGCTGCGTAATATGTTACACACAGCTGCTAAGAGTACTTACCCCAAGGATAAAAGCAGTACTTAAATCTTCCGCTTACGCCTTCACAACCTGCGTTTATAAAAATACATCAATAGTCGAGAGCAATGTGATATGGAACACTCGGATTACATCTCAAAAGTCACAGAGGCTAAACGCAGTAGGCAAGCTAAAAAGCATAAATCACGCAAAATGATGAAGCGAAGAGGCATCTTTGGCAATTAAATACGTCACACTCATATTGGCGCACTAAAAGTAATCGTTCAATAAACATGAATGCGGTGTTCTACGTCATATTGCTCGGGACTAGGCATTACATTTACTAAAAATGCACTTTTCGCTAGTCATTTTTCAGCCCTTTTTTAAAGCGCTATATTTTAAAAGCACGTCCCTAGTATCAGTGACAAGCACATCTATATTGTAGCTAGCATTTGCCATCTTGAATGGCATACACTCTTCAAAACGCGTTCGGTAAAGGTCCCGTCCAGTCTCTGCCACTTTTGGACCCAATAAAGTTCTCACTCACTCACTCACTTAAAGGGCCCCTCACCACCCCGCGTTCAAAGAGGAGAGAGTGGTTTCCTCCTTGCCTTTGCTAGCGTTCCTACAGGGGGTATCTCTTCTTCGCCACTTATTTCTTAAAAGAATGCGTACCATGTCAACACTAGGCGTCGAGCCTGTAAAGATTTCGTGCTTGTCGACTACACGCTGTTATCGCCGCTTGCGCAGTCGGAAAAATACAAAATGATGTGAAGTCAGTTGATCGCGCCCGATAGTCATGCGAGACAAGGAAGCATGGATGGGCGGCTGCAAGGCAAAGCAGTGCAGGAGACCATTCACATATGATATTTCGCTTATATGGACCAATCGAGAGTAATGCGTCACGAAGTGCACCAGAAGGGCGAGAAACGCCAGGAGAGAATAATAGGCATGTTTTTTTTTATATTTCCAGAGGCTTGTGGGGGGCCCTTTAAGAATGAAAGATTAAAGCAGCTTCGCGTTAGTGGTGCCTGTCTTTTTCTGTCTTTCGCTTTTAACACGAAAGTGTTTTTTGCCGGGGTCGACCCACCAAGACTTCAGCAACTGCGTGCCGAGGATCCGGCAGCCTTCAATGCCGCACTAAATCGCGAAGCGCAACGCAAGCGCAAATGGCGGGCGGATGCTCCTAACCACGATTCCGAGGTACTGTATCCGAGCTAACTCGGGATATTGAACGCATGTGACAACGGCGAACCGAGGAGACGGCGTTGCGAGCAGAGCAGCGTAAACGGTCGATGGTGGGAACGCGTTCGCCGGGTCCAACGCCCGCTTTCGGCGGGAGTTTCTCGAGCGGCACTTCGGCTTCGGCTGCGACGTCCGCAACCGCCTGTGGCCGCACGTTTCAGCTTCGCTGGTTAACCGCCTGTACGGAGTGCTTGGGCGGTGAATTTTTTAAATGCGAAGCATTTCTGCGAAGCATCTATCTATCTATCTATCTATCTATCTATCTATCTATCTATCTATCTATCTATCTATCTATCTATCTATCTATCTATCTATCTATCTATCTATCTATCTATCTATCTATCTAGCCGCCTACGACTTTGTGCTCTCCTGGCCGTATCGTTAATGGGATTTATGCCAAATTTGGTATGGCATAACATGACCATATGACGAACATAAATGGCTGGTCATATCATGAAAATCATGACTAACTTGTCATGAAAAGTATGATTTACATGCCACGCTCATGGCGCGCTCGCGGCCGTTTCGTTAGCTTGATATACACCAAACTTGGTATTGAGTGACGTGACTGTATGACGAACATAAATGACAAATGGTGATATGGAAATCATGACTTGTCATGTGCGACATGACTTGCGTACCACGCTCATGGCGCGCTCGCAGCCGTTTCGTTAGCTTGATATACACCATATTTGGTATTGAGTGTCATGACTGTATAATGAACATAAGTGGCAGGTGGTAACATGAAAATCTTGGCATGCATGTCATCTACAACGCCATTTACATGCCACGCTCATGGTGCGCTTGCGTCCAGTTCGCTAGCTGGATATACACCAAAATTGGTATTGCGCGACGTGACTGTATGACGAACATAAATGATAGGTCCTAACATGTAAAACATGACATGCAAATTATGTAAAGCATGATCTGCTCCTTCCGGGCTGCTTCGCATTACATCGATTCCCACAGTGCATGGGATCTGCCGGCTTTTTTTTTCGCAGACCCATTGCGCATGTAGCGTCCGTCTGCTTCCTGATTAACACAACAGTCTAAACAATCTGTGTAAGGTGTGTCAAGCTGTCATTGCCATTGGAGATCATGAAAGGGTCAGCATTGTCGCTAAGGGGAAAGCAATATGACTGTCAACCTCAGTGACGTCACGTGTAAATATAAACTTCAAACGTGAAAAAAAAATTCACGCCATATCCACGAAGTGAATGATGATGAGTGGGCGAAGCTCGATCGTTTTCATCCATGGCAGAAAGAGAATGTGTGGTCTGGAACGCACTTATACTTCATGGTCATCAGCGCCATTCCTGTGTAGGTATAAACTGTTAATCACCTGTGGCACATACCCGCATACCTGGCACATACCCGCCTGTGGTATACGGGTATGTGCCACACGTGTCTGGCGGAAAGGGTTTGACGATGTACGCTACGGGATTGTCACATTATTCATGTCTTGACCAGCCAGTCATAATCGTCAAACCATCTTACCCTCCCATAGTAATTCTGGTTTACCCAAAATTAACGAGGTAATCACGAGAGCACCCAGACGTAGGTGGCTACTACCATAGCTCGGCACACTCACTCATGAGTGCACTCAACTCACACTCACTCACACTCATTTGAACGTGGTGAGTTGAGTATGAGTGAGTACTCATGCGTGTGAGTGGACGTGAGTGTGAACGTGAGTGAGAACTCATGAGTGTGAGTGGTCGTGAGTGTGAACGTGAGTGAGTACTCATGAGTGTGAGTGGACGTGAGTGTGAACGTGAGTGAGTGCGAAGGCTGAAAAAATTGTGGTGAGTGAGTTTGAGTGAGTACTCCCTTAAAGTGCCGACCTATGGCTACTACATATATCGGGGACGCACGACCCACGGCTTAAGGAGCTTCGCCCCTTAAAAAAAGGCGAATCTTGCACTAACTAGCGCGAGGCTTGAAACAGCGAAACTGGGTGGTTCTGAAGTCTAATCTCGTTGCTTCTGGACTGTTGTTATGCTTTAGCTAGGTATTGCTCGGTTGTTTCCAGGTTAATTCTCAGCCGAGAGGTTCCACTTAAACCAGAGAGAGTCGAAGACACGACACAGCTGTCCAAACTCCAGAGACAGAAACTCGCGCTGGAACCAATCGTTCGCACCTCTCAGAAATTTACGGGCACGTCGTCGTTGGTGTAGGGCTCCCATCGCTTCGGCGTCTTCTCGCAGCCGCAGTTGCCTTTCCCGTTCCCTAGTATTTTCTCGTACTCGGGGTCTTCGGCTCGCCGCCGTCGTTTCGAAGCCATTTCTTGGTCTAAGTGTTGCTTCGTGATTTTTAGTACACGCGTGATGAGTAGTGGGATTTGTTGAATTTCTGTGACACATACCCGTTTATGATGATGATAGTTTTGCGGAAGGGCTGACATTCTACGGCTGCCTTGAAAAGCTTCGCTGTTAAAAAACCTTAGAGAAGCGGGGTGTATGGCAGCATCAGGTGATATAGAGGTGAATCAGACTAATAGAGAATGCTGTCTCTACGTTCTTCCACGCACCCGTAACTGACTGAGACTCTAAGAGGCCAGCCCTGACAGCTTGTCGCACAAATTGCGAAGGAAGAGCAAGGCTTTGCAGCAGGCTAACCTTCAATCGCCATAGTTGCTTCATCCTCTACATCAAGGTGTGCAAGGTTTATTCTCTCGATCCTGGTTTGCAGGTCTTCTTTCCAGCAGCTTACGAAATTGGAAGAATAGTTTCTAAGGCCCATTGAAAGACCGTCCCTTTATCCCGCTTTCTTATCCGACATTCTACCGAAACTTAACACGAGAGACACAATGTACGGATTTCGTAGCATCACCTTATATTGCATGCGGTTGAAAGTAATGAATACCGAAGTGTACTTACTTGGCCTAATCACTGTATAATTTTTCGTAGAATTGACCCCTGAAAAAATGATAACCATAGTCGCCGTTATGACTTTCATTCTGCGCACATGCGAGCTTTCCAATATATATATATATATATATATATATATATATATATATATATATATATATATATATATATATATATATATATATATATTTATATATATATATATATATATGTATTAATTTATCGGGCATTATTTATCAACCGGAAATAATGAGCACGTAACTTTTGAAACAGTGCACTTATATGTCATTTAACCATGTCTGCATAATCCTCATTGACTGACATTTTGATAACTGGCTGAGTAGTTGTTTAGTGACGATTTAAATTGTAACTAATAATTTAAATCTCATTAGCGGCAATATTAGTAGTGGCTACTCCAGTGTACTGGGAACTATATGCATTAGATTTGCTCCGCGCAACGCATTGCATTTTTTTTAATCCCAGCAGCCTGATAGCAGGGACACCCTGAATAGTACATAAAACCCGCAAAGAAAAACAATGCCAAGAAGAACCTCTTACTCCAGCGCACGATCGCGGATTCGAAGCTTTGACCCCTCGCTCCACTGCTAGACTCGTTAAGTGATCCAGCCATGAAGACATACATCCTCCAGGATACTAACAGCGAGCTACTTACATAAACCATTTGCTATTGTTGCTACGCATATCCCTGAGGGGCTTCAGCGTGGTACAGGATTCTTCACTATCCCCCCGCAAGATGGCGCAAAGGGCCGAATTGCGTGTTTTAGAGGGTGTCGCCTCACTCGCCTTTCACCTGGGTTGGACTGTGCACCTCCTGTCCAGCACTTCTGGCCTGGAAGGCCTGGTTGCTCGCGCGCTTGGCCCTTAACGGGTTTTTACAGATGGCCCCTAGCTCATACGTATTCTGCTCTCATCGAGAACTTTGCGTTGCAGCCATAGACCGAAAGAAGATCACTTCGCTCGCTGCAGCAGTCGTGTTTGCAGAAAGAGTGAGCTGCTTAACTTTTATTCGTAGGATATTCCAATTTGTTGCTATCGCATTTATTGCTTCGCCCTTGCGGCGAAGCAGTGACCTTTAACACGAAAGTGTTTGATGCCGGGATGCACCAAGACTTTAGTGACGCATTTCCGTCACGGATATGACGTTGTAAAATAACGCTGCCAAATGCGAAAGAAAAATCTTTCAGAAAAATATTCCCCCGCCGGGCGTCGAACCTCTGACTCCTTGGGCCGCGACGAAAAGCGCCCGATGCTGTACCGACTGAGCTATCAAAGCAATTGAAAGGCTCTCTACAAACGCGCCTCATATCTCGCACACATTCTCTCCCGCACGGTGCTCTCTGTTGGCGAGGCGGGGCGGTGCCGCCGTCTGTGACCGGTAAAGAGAACTAATGCGGCATGACACTTATTAGCACCGATAGAAAGCGATTCGTCGACGACGCAGTTAAAGCATGGCGTTCAAGATTGCGCGCCGGCGCGCAATCTTGGAGGCCATGGTTAAAGCTTCTCGATGGCAGTGAAAAACCCTGGCCGCGCTAGCATCGGGGAGTTGCCGACGCAGTTGTGTTCTTTGCCTTTAGCTTCATGTTAGCGTGTGACAGCTTGTTGTCGGCATGGTTGTCGGAGTCGTGCAGCGTCTACGTGCACCAATGGTGTTTTCCGCCGACTACTTCGGGTGAGATTGCACCGACTAATAAAACTGCTTCAGTAAGCACTGCAGCAATGCAACGATGTAGACGGGTGAATGTCGTGCCTTGGTGGAGCGAAAAGAGTCCAGCCGGACGTGGAACGCCCGCGCGCGTTCGCGGCTCCAGCTACGAACCTCTGCATCCCGCGTTGCTGAAGCGCACTGTCGTAGTGTATGCATGAGCGCAGGCGTAGGTTACACTATTACTCAGAAGCACACACCGTGCCCTTTCTCTCCTTAATAGACGACGCTTTGAAGACGCCCATATTTAGTACCAGTGGTTAGTGTGTGCTTGTTATCTTTGCGCGGGATTTATGATACGCTGTGTCCAGGTATACGTAAAAAAATTCAGCGAACACAATGGTTAAACCATGACCATGGGCTGTAGTCGTCGCGATGGAGATGTGCCACTAGGCGTCAACGTGGATGTGTCCACGTCAAACGATGCCATAGCTGCCAAACATCAATAAACATTCTACAATCTCTCATATATCACTAAGCGATAAGCACCACTTCTGTGAGTACACGTTTCACTTTCGTGTTATACCGATTCCTATGACGGAGGGATCAGCCATGTTTTTTTCTAGTTCAGTAATTATTTCCTTTTCATAAACTTTCACGTTAATTTTCGGAACATGCGAGGTTTCGCTTCATCACAGCTTCGATGATTACATTCATTATTTGCCGTGCTTTTGCAAGGTCTCGTACATAATTGAAAATTGTGAAATGACTGCGCCACGATTCTACAGCAGCAAAGAATAAAATATAGTAGTTTAAGATGTACATACTTGGAGGCACTGTGGTTGTCGTGGTTGTCTTTGGCCTTTTGAATAGCACGCGGAGAAAATCTGCGTCAGGAAAAGTGTCTTTATATAAACAAGCGCGCAGTGCACACACTGGATAGATAGATAGATAGATAGATAGATAGATAGATAGATAGATAGATAGATAGATAGATAGATAGATAGATAGATAGATAGATAGATAGATAGATAGATAGATAGATAGATAGATAGATAGATAGATAGATAGATAGATAGATAGATAGATGGGTCATTCCACGCGAACTGTCCTAATCGGGGGGGCTCGCCAAATATCAATTTATACAAAAATTCATAGAAAAGTACACATATATAGACATTAGTTCAACAGTATTTTACCAAAACATTTTGAGTGCCAAATTGTTTTGCGCACGAGACCGCTATTTGAAGTTCGTGATATGGGGGAAAACCACCTACGAAAAGAAAATTTCCTGTAAATCGACCGTTTCGCGCATTCTTTCAACGCTTGCACTTTAGCATTTGTTGAGCATCGTGCTTTCATTATAAGACAGTTCCTTATGGTAGCTCTATATTTTTCACTCCTTAGCGCGTAGGCAAAATTGAGTAAATTTTAGCGTTTTCGTGAATTTTTCGACAAAAGCCGATTATTGATAAAAAAAATAAATTACCTCTGTCAAACTCTTCATAAAGCGTACCTTTTCCCAATATTTTTGTTTTGCATGTGTGCGGCGCATAGACTCTAAAATAAAATCATACACTTGGCAAAAAAAATTACAGCATATCCACGAAGTGAATGATGGTGAGTGGGCGAAGCTCGGAGGGATCATTCGGGTAACCGTGAATCCCCCATTCTGGTAACCGTGAATCCCCCCGTACATTGCCCACTCGATCATGCAAAGACGTGACAACACGTGTCACGTCTTTGTATAATCCTGAGTGTTCGATCGTGAGCTGGGCACGAGCGTCGCCGACTTGTGTTCCGGGTGCTCCCAGCCTCAGCGACAACGCCAGTTCGCGTTCCACGACAGAGGAAGGCGATGCCACCTACTCAGACGCCGAAGTCCACACCAGTGCTCTACGCAACGCCTCGCCTCCGCATGCATCACCACAGAACGCTGCTGGGAGTTGTGAAAGCCACGCGTCCTTGGCTATGGGTTGTGTCGCCGTGAGTGCCGGAGCCGCCGCATGCTCCACAGATACCGGCTGCCCTGGTTTTGCATGCGACTCACACGAGAGCACTGTGGAGCTGACTACCTCATCTCTGGTGAAGTTCACCTCACCGTTGATCACGATGGACTCCATCTCCGGTGCTCGACTCCGAGTACCGCGTCGGCCCCGACGATCCCAATTATAACAGCACCATCTATCCTCTTTAATCGTCAACTATACGAAAACCACTAACGCCATCTAGTGAGCAATCCTTAAAACAAACTAGCAGTGGCTACTACAACATACTATTACAGAGGAGGGAACGACCCACACCCTAAGGAGCTTCGCCCCTAAAACGCCACTTTGGCCTATGTTGAGACGTCTGTAGCACCATAATGTGTTCCAAGGAAAAGTCTGGGGAAAAGCGCATACGACTGAGAATCATAGCAACTTCGTTCACAGGAAGTTTAATCGAATTCGATAAAACTTCCTGTGGCTAAACTTTCAAGAAAAAATTTTCGCCTCTAAAACGAAAATTACTTCAAAAAAAATTTTTTCTCCTCTAAAACGAAAATTAAGTTTAGTCGCACCATTGCAATTTTCTGCTATGGCGACCATGCAAACAGACGGATTTTTGCTGCATAAAAAAAAGAATGGTAGTGTAGTCGCACCACACGCTTTTAAGTTCTTTTTGTTAGTACTTTATTTTGTATACTACATATTGAGGCGATAATATCACAGGTAAAAATATTTCGTATGAAAGATAGAAAGACCTGCGGCCAATTTGGTAGTGTTTCATGTCTTCATTGAATTTAGCCAAAATGTCCATAAAATGAAGGCTGGGGGCTGATTCCTTTGTCTGAGCCCGACAAGTCCCAGCGCAGGCCGCAATGACGGCCAAAGCATCGGAAGACCCTGCGCGCTAAGTGAGACCTCGCACCTATGAGTGACCTAGCTCGTTGACATTGGAAAGGCCCCGAACTTCAGGCTAAGATAGCATGGTGAGCGATGGTGCAGTGCGTGAATTTTTAAGAGTGAGGGTTCAAAAAAATTGCACCATCTCCCACTAAAGGGAACCATGTGTAGATGCGAAGCAGCGGGCGCTAACGCTTACACTGGCGGCGGCGTTGACGCTGGCGCTCATCGCAGCGTCGCGCAGGAGAGAAATCTGGGGAGGCGCAAATCAGGCAGTGATGGAGAAGTGTTTCCTACTGGAACATGCCAATCGCTGCTAATGGGCAATGAGAGACAGAAGACTCCGACTGGACACAGAGACCCGCACTCCGCTTTTAGTTAACGCGCACGCTGCGAATTTTTATTGTTCAACAACGCACAGGAGAAATCTCTCGCCGGCACCACCTTGGAGGTCAAGATCCATTGCCATATATACGGGGTGGCCAGTGAACGGTTGTGCAGCGCGAGCAGTCGGTTTTTTCAACGAAGAAACTCGCTAGCAGACGCTGCCTGCGTCGGCATCGCGAGGCGAGAGAAGGGGAAGCGTAGGAGAGGAGAGAGAGAGGGGGGGACGCGCATGCGCAGTGGGAGTGTAGACGCCGCGGGCAGGGATGCCTAGAGGAGAGAGGGGGAAGTGTAAGAGGGGGAGAGAGGAGGGGAGGCTCATGCGCAGTGAGGGTGTGGCTGCCGCGGGGAGGGATGCCTAGAGGAGAGAGAGGGGGAGAGGAGGTTTTTATTTTTAATTTTTTAAAGGGTTTGCGCATGCGCAGTAAGGGTGGGCACGCGGCACACCACCACCACCACCACCGGATTAAGCTTCGCCATAAGATGCTTCACATCTAAAACTTCATTGCAGACGGAACCCGAAGGGATTGCCCTAGCATCGGATCTAGAGCCAGTGTAAATATCAATTTTTTACGGGTCGACGAGACTGAGTGTGATAGCTATGTGCTCTACTTTATGAAATGAAGAGGTTCGTACCGACGCTTAGGATAGAATGTGACCTTTGGTATTTCTGGGTACTGCTGCATAGTGAGCGGAAGCACCATACTTAGCGGCGTCGACACAACTTGCAAGCGAAAAGTGGGTGTGAGCGTGAGCTAAAAGAGATGAGGCCTTGGCCCCTTCCCCCCTTGAAAGTCACATGGTCGATCGTGCAGCTGTTCAGTCTGCTGGCGTCGATGATCACGCCCAGAACTCGTATGAAGTCTACCCTCGGGATCCGTTGGCCCGCAGCCGAGTGTAGCCTCGGCCAGTGGATTCCAGTTTTAGGGGCGAAGCTCCTTAAGCCGTGGGTCGTGCGTCCTCGATGTATGTAGTAGGTAGCCACCTCTCGTTTTAGTTCTTGGAATGTCCGCTAGATGGCGGTACTTGTATATGATGAATATATATAGGGGCGAAGCTCCTTATGGCATCACCTCGGCGGTCCTCGGTGATCCATGCATCCTGAGTAGCCAGTAGGCACTGGATTTCGACCTCCAAGGTAGTGCCTGTGTGGGATGTCTCCTGTGCGTGATTAAACAATCAAAAAATTCACAACGTACATGTAAAATTAAAGTGAGCTGCGAGTCGCCTTGACTCTCATCGACCCTTTAGTATAAATGCGCCCGATCTTACGTCGTTGATGATGTACTGCGCAGAATTTGCGGAAGATTACCGGTTTACCGACGCACCTCCGAAGCTTCGCCCACTCATCATCATTCACTCCGTGGATATGGTGCCGTCATCTCCAGTTCTCGTCTCGTTTCCGAGAGGGCTCTGTCCTATAGACATGCGTACAATATGGCGGTTGGGTGAAGGTACGCTAGATGGCGTTGGCGGTGCAGCTGCTCTTCGATTGCGCGGACCGCCGTACGAGTGCGCTTGCCGGATCGTGCTGCTTGGCGGACTATGGACGACGACCGGTCGTTGAAGTTTGAATAAAATTTCACACACACTATCGCTTTGATTATTTGTGGGCGAAACCACTGAAGATTTCACGGTGTAACCATGATTGCTTCAGTCACCATAACTTTCATCGACCCTTTAGTATAAACGCGCCCGATCTCACGTCGGTAATGATGTACCGGGCAGAATTCACGGAAGATTCACGGTTTACCGATGAACCTCCGCAGCTTCGCCCACTCATCATCATTCACTCCGTGGATATGCTGTGTTTTTTTTTTTTTTTGGGGGGGGGGGGGGGGGGTTTCAGAACCCTTCTAGTGTATCGATATAAGAGAAGTTCGGACTATAACGGCGAGACATTCAGACCAATTTTCTTTATGAACACTTCAAGACAGTCATGGCCTCCTGAAAGGAGCTCCGCGCAGCCCTCAGAGCCGCGGACACACAATATGGAGATATCGTCAGCGTATAGGCGAATGTGGTTCCATTGTGGCTTGGGAGTTTTGAAGCAAGGCCGAACATGATGCTGCAGCAGCGGGGAGAAGACAGCGCTGCGGGGTGCTGAAAGGACCCAGGTGGTATGCCTCAGACTTGAAATCGTCTTGCTTCTTAGTGGCTCTTCTATCCCTGAGGAACGAGCTGTCGAACTTGTGAAAGTTGGCTCCTAAGTTGAGGCGAGAGATGGAGTCGAGTATGTGGGAATGCGAAACATTGCCAAATGTCTTCTCCTGATCGATGTCGAGAATGACCCTAACGTCCTTTGTCTCCGGGTGTATATTGGGATGTTACGGCATTTTCATGACGTCCTGAGTAGATAGGTGTGGTCTGAAACCTGTCATGTTGTAAGAGAGGAGGTTTGTTTCCGCTATCTTCTTCCATATCCGAACATTGATGGTGGGCTTGGTGACCTTGTCTACGCAAGGCATGAGGGAAATAGGTCTCATGTTGTTAAGACTAATACCGCGGCCCGCTTTGTGAATGAGAATGACTGAAAGCATTTTTCAGTGCTCAGGAAAACCCCCGACTTCCAAATAAGATTTATTTCTTTAGCGAAGATGGCGAGAGAATCGTTGCCTATGTTATGAAGCGTCTTGTTCGTGATGCCGTCAGAGCCCACACGGATTTCCTCGTTAAGATTGGTTAACGCGTTCCAGACCTCTGCTTTATGAAAGGGCTTGTCCAACTCACTGGGTCATGATCCTGTCTATAGCGGGTATCCAGAAGAAGGTCGGGCTTTAGCCCGGATACGCAAATATAGGATAATTTGTTACAAAAAATCATCGTTATGTCCGAAATTGTAATTTGCTACAATTTACTATTTTTGAAAACGCGTCTGAAGTTGTGTGCCCTGGATTTATGATGTTTCACTCACGTGTAAGCGAGCGAACACATAGGCAGTAAGTTAGTGGGAAAAGATCCAAGGCCATTTCATATCATTCGCGATACTTCATGCAAACAGCAGTCAAAAATCTAATGCTTCACGCATGAACGAGTGTCGTATGTTTCAAGCACGACTAGGTGAGGTGCGGACAAACGAAAAGACATAAACTCAAAAGATTTTTTTTCAGATATTCTTAATTTTTAGCATGCCAAATGAAACTAGCAATTTAATGTGTGGTTCTTCTGGCAATTAGTTAAATATTTAACTGCCTCGACTTTTTAACCGATCGCCACAAACGGGGGCCGTATGCCTCACCATTAGGTGAGGATTTAGTTAGGCGTATCGCCTAGTCAACGATGTATGGCTCACTGTTGCGCAGTGGTTTCACACGCACCTTCTGTAAGTCATATATATATATATATATATATATTTTGCTGGTGTGTTGTTTCCTGGCGTGACACATCAGAAAATCTAAACTAGCTCACAGAATATGTGGATAACAATTCTTCTGACTGCAGACTGCTTTCGCTGGCTTATGGCCGACGTGCCCTCGCCATTCGTGACGGCGAATGCGACAAGCTAAACAAAAAAAATGCCCCCCACCTCCCCGAAGGGAATCGTGAGGAAATGCGAATGCATTTCGCGCGTGCTTCACTCCAATTATATATGGTGGTTGTGGTTCGAAGAAGGAAAAGGCGCCTAATTTCTGCAGCCCGGTCGGGAGCACTGCGCAGAGCCTTTTTTTTTTCTTTTTTCTTGTTTTTTTTAATTTTTTTCATTTATTTTTTTTAATTTTTTTTTCATATATAGCTCCGCCGAGCTCCGCCGCAGTCCGCTTTTAGTTAACGCGCACGCTGCGAATTTTTATTGTTCAACAACGCACAGGAGAAACCTCCCACCGGCACCACCTTGGAGGTCAAGATTCATTGCCATATATACGGGGTGGCCAGTGAACGGTTGTGCAGCGCGAGCAGTCGGTTTTTTCAACCAAGAAACTCGCTAGCAGACGCTGCCTGTGTCGGCGTCGCGAGGCGAGAGAGGGAGAGGGGGGGAGCGTAGGAGAGGAGAGAGAGAGGGGGGGGGGCGCGCATGTGCAGTGGGAGTGTGAACGCTGCGGGCAGAGATGCCTAGAGAAGAGAGGGGGAGCGTAGGAGAGGAGAAGAGAGGTGGGACGCGCATGCGCAGTGGGAGTGTGGACGGCGCGGGCAGGGATGCCTAGAGGAGAGAGGGGGGAGGCGCATGCGCAGTGAGGGTGTGGTTGCCGTGGGGAGGGATGCCTAGAGGAGGGAGAGAGGAGGTTTCTTATTTTTATTTTTTTTTGAAAGGGTTTGCGCATGCGCAGTAAGGGTGGTCACGCCGCACACCACCACCACCGGATTAAGCTTCGCCATAAGATGCTTCACATCTAACACCTGCCGGCGCGCACACCTCCTCAACCTATCCTCCTGCTCCTCCTCCGCGGACAACGCCAACGCCAACGCCGGATGCCTGACATAGCCCGACTATGAAATGCATTCGCATTTAAAACAAATAATCCTTGCACTCTGTAAGGCTGTCCAAGTGACACTGTCACGGCTGCTGTCTCGCTTAATAAAACTTTTTGTTGGGCTAGTTGGTACATGCTTCCTCGTAGGTTTGCGTCTATTTTTATTTCAGTGTGCTGTCTCGCTCCAGTGCTCTTCCTTGAAATGGCAACGTGAGCGTTAGTACTGTTGCGCTATTGTACTCGTCAGGCGTCGTATCATATTTTTTCCACAAAGTATTTTGGTCTATAAGAGAAATACACTATTTGGCTAATGATAAAAAAGAATCTCGCTTCCCAATACAGTAAAATCTCGGTGATACGCATCTCGTGGGATCACCAAAAATATTCATGTCATCCAAAATTCGTATCAGCAGAAAGCGAGAAAAGAAAGCCGGCGTACATTTTCATTTATTGTTTTTCAGGGCGGTAGCAAAGTCACGAACAATTTGATTAATGGCCAGTGACGTTTTTAGACGTCAACGAACATACCTGCACTCGTAAATACACCGCCCGTGTGCGCGTGTGTATATAAGGAACCAGGAGTGTTGTGACCTGCGAAAGCTAGTAGCCCCTTCCAAACCTTAGTATGATTTTACGCATGTCATCGGAGTAGTGCGGCAACAGTGACTTAAAGAGCGCTTTGACGCGATAGATGAAGGCCAGAAAATTTCAGAACCGCGGTCCTATGTTGTTATTTTCTGATCACGGTGGTGTTGGGGACGTTTTCCGTGAGATCTGCGGCCGTGCCCGCACAATCGCGTCCCCAACAGTTGTGCATATTGACGTTGTGAGGCCTAGCTCCTTCGTCAATGAGCTATGCACCAGCACGCCTCGACGCGTAAAAAAGAAGCATGACGCCAACGCTATCTGTAGTCTAAACATGAAGGCACACGGGGGTACATTAGGGCCTCTAAGATTCACGCACACAATCTCGGAGGATACGGCGCGTCACTGAAGGTTTATTCTGACCATGTGTAAGAGATGTAGAAGAGTATTTTTCTTACACCGTCATTTTGACGAATTCGCGGCGCGGCGCGCGTGCCCGCGCTTGCCTTCACGCGCCCGCACGTGATTGGCGAGTGTTCAGCGACCGCACAGAGAGCACCTCTTCGCACCTGCACGGTAGCGAAAGTCGCGGGGTGAAAATCGGTTCGCAACAACCATACTCCATTAAATTACAGGCCAATGGTCCTTGGCCAAAACCAAAGAAAAATTCGTATCACCCCGAAATTCGTATGAGCCGCGATCGTATCACCGAGGTTTCACAGTATTGTCTATCTTTCTTTTCTCTTGCACATGCTATTAACGAGCCGAGCCGTAAAGAAGTAACAAAATCGCGTAGTTTTCAAAAACGCGTCAAAGATCGGGAATGTTGTTGAAATATGAAAATATCGCGCAATGTAGCGCAAATGCACATCGTCGCTACCTCTTCCATTTGTGACGTCATCTTTTACTTTTCCCATTTCTTGCTTGCTTTTAATTGTCCCCATGATACGCAGATGGCTACAGTGGCAATGAGCCGCCTACTGCTAGGCACTGGGCTACTGTGGAATGTT